>RJWT010014674.1:0-20897 GCA_004365215.1 Cuniculus paca | reverse complement strand
AAACCTTTATGCACTGTGAGCCAATTAAATCTTTCCTTTTTAACTTTGGGTGTTGGGTATTTTGTTTCAGCAACAAAAATGTAAGTAAGACACTTCCACAGACATCTTTACAGTGAGTGAGATTTTGAACTTGAAACTGTAGAAAACACATTGAGGTGTAATTAATACAAAGAATGTGAGGACTTGGAGACTATGTGCCAACTCTCAAAATGCACTAAAAGAAGGCCAGATTGAGTAAGGTCAACCAAAATGAAATAATTAAGTCACATAGATATGTAAGTGTACACACACACACAGTGCATACACGTATATATGTAAGTAAATAAATTGATTACTCTAATAATACTGGCTGTAATAAATATATTCACTTTGACTCTGTTGGTTAACCAGCTAACATTGTTTTGAGTGCACTGTGTTGGGGTGCGGCAGCTGTCTCTGGAATTATTGGTGGCTTATACTGGGCAGTTCAAGGAGAGTTATTTGGTGGGATGGCTCTTTTTTTCAGAGCCACTTGTTTGAGTGGCCTGTGGTACTCACAAAGGCTGCACTCAGAGCAAAGTGGTCACACTAATTTCTCTATGGTTGTCTTTTGCTGGTACTTAAGGGTGAAGATTCAGGCCATCCTCATGGCCCATCCAGGCCTGTCCATGGTTCTTCAAGGAGCCCAGCACCTAAATTCCTGCAGCCTGACCTACCCTATCTCTCTGCTCCTGCTCTCTGCTACCATCTTGCCCTGGAAAAGTAGAGTGTGCACCCACACGTCCATGGTAGACTCCCCCAGAAATTTGAATCTGCAAACCTCTTACTCTGCTGTGGATTCAGATATGCTGCTGCTTCCAGGCCTTCCCCTGCAGCCCTAGTCTAGTGTTGAAGAACAGCAATCTGCAGAAGTGAGCTGGGTGGCTCCTTAGAGCTCCACCAAATGGGAATGGCCAGCTGTTTGAGGGCCTGAATTGATTGAGTGTGCAACTCTCAATGGAGAGGGTTTGCCTCCACTTCACATGGTGTGGCCTGGCTAATTTACGTGTCCACAGCCAGTTAGTGTGTTGGCTGGTATGGGTTGGTTGAAGACGGCCACAGTGATGTCTGAATGCTGAACTGCTGAGCTTCTCATCCTCTATATAGTTTCCATCCTCATCTCTGCACTAAGCAGTAGCCTTTGATGAGAGGGTAGAAGCCGAAAGGTATCTGCAGGCTGAGCTACACAGCACCACTTCTGCTGTCTCATGTCTGGGGTGAGGTTGCTGGGTAGACTTTGGGGCCATATTTAATTTATCAAGGCAGGCAATTTTCCCAGACTCAAGGTCCTGGAGAGGAGAACAAGTCACAAAGCCTGAAACCCAACAAAAAGAGGGTCTAGAAGGCAGGAGTAGAGCAAGGGCAACTTTTTGATGAGGTCTGTGAGGAGAAGTTGCTGAAAAAAGACTTGTAATTGTGTGTCCAAAGTGGGATTTTTCCTTTCTCTTTGCTTCTCTCCCATGGTCAGAGAGTGGAGATGAATAATACATTTGAATAAACACAACCAATGCTGGTATTAATTTCCATCTTTTCCCTCTATTTCTCAATTACAAAATGTTGTTTTAAAAGAGAACACTTTATAAAGGAAAAACTTGGCAAATATCTTGAAAGTACAATATATGAATACTTAGATATAATCCACCTCTGCCATACTAGAGCTAACATTGCAGAGATTTGCTACTTTGTTGTTGCCGTCTTTTTCATTCCTAAATATTTAATCAATAGGTAAATTGCCACATATTCTTGGGCCATTTCACTTTGTTCAGTTGATAGAGAAAATTGTCTGCTGCCTGCATGTTTCTGTCTGTTTCAATGAAGAAAGGTTTAGACTTTAGATCAGCTATAGTTAGAAACCTTGTTCCTTGGTTGGTTTATTTATTTAAATCCATTGTAGTAGATCAACTTCAAGAAAGCTTTAGCAGATATTTGGAAAATATTCCAGTACTCCTGCACTAAGAAGTAGTAAAGATATCCTAAATGAGTCTAAGTAACTCTGAGTTATAAATGTGCAAAATTTTTAGGATGTCAATTTGACACTAAATATCAAAATAGTGATTTTTTTCATTTTGCTTTCCATCAAGTTTATTTGAAATAGGAAAGCACAAAGCAAATCTGACATCATATTTTTATCCAAAATGGCCCTTATAAACTGTCTACAGGTAAGTGCTAACCCAGCACAGGTTGGTCATGTTGACTATTCCTGTGGTTTTTGGCTACCATGCTGGTGTGGAGAGCGTCTTAGAAATATCCCATTTACGCATGCTCTGGATTCTTTTACCTGGGGACCTTGGGTAATTTAAGGGTATCAGGATGAGTTTTAAGAAATTAATGCAGTTGTGATCATGTTCTTAGAAGGTCACACTTGATTGAATGTAGATATTTATGCTTGATTGATGGAAATTTAGGAATGCAGAAAAGATTGAGTAGCTTTACCAATGTGAAAGTCTGTGTACCAGCCCCTGATATGAAAACCAAAACCCTGTACCATCTCTAGGTACAACTGTAGGTACATAGAGTGAATCTGAGCCAGGACAGGCCTTTCTTTCTGAGTATGGTATGTTCTTGTACCACAAGTTATTAACATTGGAGGTCATCATGGTCAGCTGAGAGAGAATATTTCTATGACCTTTCTGTGGTTCTGTGTGAAGGTACCTGTTTGCCCTTCCTTGCATACTCCTTTAACTTCATTTCCATTCCCCATCTCCTTTGCAGTTGAAGTGAGGTAGAGTTGAAGAAGAGTCATGTGTCCCCTTTCTAGGACAAGGCCACGTTTTCCTCCACTGCAGAGGCTGAGGGATGACAGAGCTACAAGTAGGAAGGATCCACTTCTATCCGTCAACATGAAAGAGAGTTCTACCATATTGTGTTGCCACAGTTTCCCTTGCCCTGGTAAGAGTAACCAAGGGCATACTGTAGACCCCTGGCGATAACCTAGAATGATGGTTAAAATGAGACACCCTGGCCTTGGTGTCAGAGACTCTGATTCATCCAAGCTGGGGATGAGTACGGAGAGACTCATTCTTTTTTCTCATTAGTCAGTGTTATTTCGGTAGAATGCCATAAATCATCCATCCTTTATAAAGGACAACAAGGAACAAAAACCATGTAGACTTTGCTGGGCTCAGGGGGAGTATATAGTCAGTTATGATGGTTCAGGTTGGATATGTCATTCACATGGGACCTTCTGGTCTGGGTAGAAATCACTTACTGTTATTGATTACAATACTCCTTTTATTTTATAGCAGAGAAAATTTCTAAACTTTGTGTGGAAAATATGACTAATATAGCAGGGAAGAGTCCAGCTTGGTACCTAATGCAAATAAATTCTCCTTTTGCATTTGCTTTCATGCCTAGTTCCACATTTCATGAACAAGCAAACTTACATTTTGGTGTATTTTATTTTTGTCTCATAGGTGGGAATTGCCTATATTTATTTTTATTTCTGGATTTATTAACTTTCACTCTTGCTTATATAATGATTGCTTTCAAAGAAGAAGATTTAGCTAAAATTTCCCCCATGCCTCTTGTCCTTCTAGTTTGGTTAATTCATCAATTTATATTCTTTAATAGCACAATGGATTTCCTATTTCCTACTGAGTGTACTTCTTGAGCACCCACTCACCCTTCTGTGTACCCTTTCATCCATTCACCCACATTTCTTTTATGTTACTTTTCAATTTTGTCAGCTCTCCTTTTCTTTTATATTTCCAAGTTTATAGCTCTTATATTCTGATAAGGGTTCAGTTAATCATCAGTGAATTTTGTCTGAAAGTATATTCAAAGATTTCAAACCCAATGAAAACCACTTATATTGCTATGATTCTGGAAATGATGTTCACTGCAGAAATAGTGCTCTACTATAATTATATTTTCTGTTCTGAATGTCCAATTTTCTCTGAGTAGCTGTGTAAAATATTCCTGACATTAAGTTTAAATTGATTCTCTACTTTTACTCTGCATAAATTCTCAACTTTTTCTAAGTTCTCAATTACATCATCTTACCTGTAGTTTTTTTTTAATGGAAACTGCTGCCTAAAGCTCTCTGTCCTATAGTTCTAATCTGTACTGTTTGACCTCAAGAACCATTGTACAGCTGTCATTTTGAGTTTTACTTTATGCTTTCCTGGGTTTAATATATGGACTTCTTTCTCTGTGACTCATTTTTTCTCGGTGTATTTCTTTGTTGTATAATTAAATAACTTCCTAAAATTTTGCTTGAGAGCTAGGCTTTCCAAATTCTTGCATGTCTCAGAAAGTTCTTAATTTTCCTTGGCACTGAGTGATAGTTTGACTGGGTATAGAATTGAAGGTAAAATTAGAATGTTGGAGCATTAAAGTGTTCATTCCATTGACTACTAGACAACAATTGAGCTGCTAAGAAACCTTCAATTTGATTCTTTTTCCATTTGCACTCCCACACCAACATTGTAGTTGATATATTTTTATTTTTACTAGTCTTCTGATATCATGATGATAATTTTGTATCTTACACCAATGAATGTGGTTGATACACTTTTAATCTTAGGACATGTCTTCAGTTTTGGAGTGTTTTCTTTCATTATTTTTTTCCTTTCCTCTGCTGTCTGTTATTTTTTCCTGCAATTTATTAGGTTGGAAATGAGAATAATTTGATACCACACTTAACTTTTGCCTTTCGTTTTGTCTGTATAATGCTTTTCTTTTTTTGGAAAAAATTATCAACTTACCATTCCAATTTAGTGCCTTTTTACAAACAGTTGACTGAATGTTTTCTAGAAATTTTTTCAGACTTAGTTATTTTTCTCATACTACTTTTTACTTGTTTTGCAGATGAAAATTTCCTATATTCATTGAGAACATTGACTAATGTCTACCTATTAGTTTTTCATATTTTCTAGAAATATCTATGCATTTTCTGGAATCATGGTTTCTATTTATGTCACTCTTTATTCTTTGTATTGTATTTAGGATTTCTTCTAGTGATTGTATGCTACACTGAATTCTGAATTCTGGGTTATCTAGTCATATTTAAGAGCAGGATACAGCAAAGCTGACCAGGAGCTCATTGTTTATTGTCTGGCTTCTTGTTTTATATTAACTGGGTGAGAAGTCATCTTTTGATAGAAGCACTCTTTCCAGAACATTAGGGGCTTATTTGGAATCAACAAAATCTGTATAATTGCTGAATGCTTCCCAGAAGATACATTTTCAGTTTTTAGGGAAACATCCTCAGGTGTTAGTAGATAAGTCCTGGCTACTAGGTTGGCTCTTACCAGTGTTTGTATGAAGTCTGATCCTTCTGCTTTTGTTACAGGAAGCTGAGATAGTTAGAATTATTATAGGCAGTCAGACAGGGCCAGGTCCTCCAAGAAGCCAATGCAAAAACCTAGATACCTTGCAACTGTAAAGGAGAAAAACACCTCCTGCTGTGGGCCGGACCTGGGACAACAGATCAAACAAGTGAACCCACTTTCTGAGGATTGATATTCTAAATGGGTCTGTAGCTCCCTGAGGTAGCCAGGAGTCACCTATCTCGACCCCCTAGGGGAAGAGTCACAGCTCTCTCACAAGCTACGAGACTCCTTCCCCATTTGCCCCAGACTTAATCAATTTTACCTGAGCAATTAATCTTATTGGTTAACCATAGTTTTGTCCCACCTTATGCCCACCTTAGAAATTCCCATTCTTCCCCGCCTTGGACCCATTTACTCTATAAAAGTCCCTAAAAATGACAGAGTCTCTGGCAACCCACTCAGGACCCCTTCTGTCTCCCTGACAGAAGCTTTCTTTCTTTCTCCCAATAAATGTATTTTGCTCTTAACCTCCGTTGTTCCTAAAATTCATTCTTTGATTTTAGAGAACATGAACTCATACCAGACATAGTGGGTTGGAAGTTTCATTCCCCTGTATCACTTTCAGGCCCCATAGCCATTCCTGACCTTTGTCACCCCTGCTATCTCTGAGCATGGTGACCTGGTGGCTGGACACACTTGTCCCTCTGTAGCCAGTTCTCTTCTTGTGTGCCTCTGAGCTTCAAGAAGTGTTTCCAAATTTTTGAACCATTTTTTGTCTTAAAAATAAACTTCTTAAAAACTCCTCTTTGCTAATGTCCTCTTCATATGCCTTTTAGATGTTGAACATTTATAAAATTTTTGGCTTTCTCTCAAAAGAGAAAAGATGCATATTGTGCTATTTTTAATGGGATGTTCCTGATTCTTCTTTTTTTTGTATTTCAAACATCTATTTATATGACATTTTTAGTGTCATTGCTTTGCAATTATGAGTGAAAAAATCCTAAATATATCATCATGAAACTGGATGTTTATTTTGGAAGAATCTGTCTAGCAAGCCAAATTGAAGGTCTGCTACATTAAATCCTCCTCAATGGGAAATGCTAGTGTGAATTTTGGATAAGGGTGTGAGCTTGGGGGCTAGAGATTAGAGGACTGATTCTGCCTCTTTGAAATTCCTAGCCATCTTGACTTGGGTATTAGGATTGTGGTAGAGATAACTGGGTTTAGGAAACAGCTTTGCCTTGTAATTCAGATTGTGAGGGGACATAGTTTCAGCTGTATTCATGTTCAGGGCTTGGAAACCCAGCCTGGTGCCTTCAAGTGCTTCCTTGTTCATTCTGTTGGCTCTGCTATGTCTGGTGTTTGATAACTGGTACATTCTCAAGACTCAAGACCCAGAGCATAAGTTGCTCCCTGCAAAGTTGGCAGCACTTGGGTCAGAATCTTCTATTATTTATGGAACATGGCTTTGATTTTCCAGAATCTTAACAGGATAATAATATTATGTGGAAAATCATGAAAATCTAAGTTATTATAATACCTAAAGTGTTATGTCTTAATAGGAGGGTTTTGGATACTCACTTGCTAGGTAAAAATAGTAACTTGCTATAATTCTTTTAACTATAACACATTTTGTCATCTTTTAATTAAAGAATAATCACAAACATGAAATATGTACATAATTTTGTGCCTTAAATTATTTGGTAATTGTGAAGTTTCTAGTCTAGCACTAAAAATACAGACTATGTAAATGAAATTAATTATATTAATTATGCCTAAGATGGTCAGTACTAATTATGAAGAATAATGAAGTCCAGAATCGTGTGAAGAGATTCTCATGGTGTGGAACCGACAAGGAAAGTACTGTATTATTTGCTGACCCACACATATTTTTCTCAAATATCAAGAATAAACAAGTTCACAAATCTCTGATACTTAAAAAGATAAAAAGAAAAACATTCAAATACATCGAAAGGAAGATATATCTGGAAATAAGTAGAAATCAGATCAGATAGCAGGTAAATACAACTTGGAAGAACTATTAGAGTTGAAAAAATATGCTTTCAGTATTAGTTTCCTGTATCTAATGTAATGATCAATTAAGTCAACCATTTGGTGCTGTGTTGGTGTCATTATGAGGGTAATGAGGACCCTGGAGTGAGCTCATTGGCCTACTACTTCTGCATGAAGAACAGGAGAGACTGGGGATTGCATTTACACTTGTCCTGTTGAAAGAGAGTTAATGGACAGTTTGGGTGGGAGATCAGGCTATCTACATCTCCAATCTCACTTTTGAACGCTAAAATCAGTTAAAATGAGGATGGCTTATAAAGAGGCCTTATGAAAAGGTTTGATGGAGATTTGGATAATGTGGTCTCACATTGAAAGTCACAGAATTCTCCTTGAGAGCTCATGACACTTGCCTTTCAGCTTGTGACAAGTAATCAGAAACTCTCCAGTTAAAAGGGAATTGTATCCCTCCCCGAGGCTCATACCTGCTGTGTGGTGTCCTGACCAAGGGGCTAAGCTTGGATGCCATCCCACCTCAACCAAGAAGGCCCATTCTACATGTGTTCAGCTCTATCACCACTGGCCTTTACCCTAGTGACATTATCTTCTAAGCGTGGAGACAGGAAGGTGGACCAGGGTGACATGCCAAGAGCCAATCACTTATGAAAGCCTTCATAGAAGAAAAGGAAGAGTACCCCCAGAAAGCAAAATGTTCTTGTTATTTGGCCTCTCTGCTTTAGGAGCATAGGTGCATTCCCTTTAAAGATGAAAGAACTAAATACTTGTCAACAAACGAACACCACTTGACCCAAGATCTGAATGGGACTGAGAACCTTACCACTAAAAGGTCTGGAGGTCTTAATTTTGAAGATCAAATAGTGTGGGAGGAGGAGAAAAAGAAAAGAAAACAAATAACAACAACAACTGAAACAAAAAAAAAAACCAAGCATAGCATCCATGTACCCATTATTAAAAATTATACCTAGAATTAAATTGCATTAAAATTATACTTAGAAATGGAGGTGTTTGGAATGCAACATGGTCCTAAGCCTGTTGTCTGGCAATAACAAGCTAGCAAATCATGAGTCACAAATATCCTCCCTGAATTACTCTTGCTGATCTAAAATTCTGTTAGATGCTCCATCTAACTGATGTAGCCATTACCCAAATCCACTGTTTAGAGACTTGAATTCACCATGGTCAGGCCTGACATTGCTTGCCTGCCCATGTTTGCCCCATGTGTTTGTACCGCATCCTAGTCAGGTCATTATCCATTGTCTACCTCTGGCTGTATGTGTAGTGACCCTACCTTACCCCCTGCCTCTTTACACTTCATTGTTATACCCTAGAATTGGCTGGTGTGTGAGATTTGAAAACTCAGCAGAAGGAGAGGAGCTTTCCATTCAAATTCACAAGGCAACACATTAGGCTTGGCAGAACGGACCTGAGGAAGCTCAGTTGTGATGACCTACATTGCCTGACTGATTTTAACTTCCTATTTCTAAGACTTCAGGCAGTAAGGTGACCACGTGGTCACAGCTCCTGTTAGCTCTGAGCACTTGGTGCTAACTCCGGTGGAGAGGTGACTTCACTGTAGGGTGCAGCACTGACCCCAAGAGGTTAATACATACCATCCAAGTCTGAGATGAGGGATGTGTGCGACACAGTAGGTTGAGCTGCAAGGGGTGGGCCTGGAAACCTGTCCAGTGAGGTTCAGGAAAGACACATTATCTGGGTGATGGGAGTTTGTGCTGTCAGAATAACTGGGGGCCTTTTCAGTTTGTGTGTACTGCAGGCACAGCAAAAGTTAAAATTGGAGCCTTGTTATTTGTTTTAAAATGAAAGATTATTAGAAAAACAGATGCTCACAAACTACTATGTAAACCTTTTTGTATATGAACTTAGTTCATTGTGGTTTGATGGAGATGGTTACAGTCAGTTCTAATGAACTAGAATAAATATTTAAATGAATGAATGTTGAGTGTATTTGCTGTGCCTAGCACTGGGTCAAACCCGTGCCTCTGGAGTTTGTCTTTTGGGAGACCCATACAAGTCCTAAACAGGGCCTTAGGAGGGTAGAGTTGGGGACAGTGTTGTAGACCAGGCTCTCAGTGGGAAGCTACTTCCAATTCTTTAAAGATGTCTTTTGAGATGGAGACCACTTGAAACAGTCATACTTTAGAGCTAAGCCTTAATTCTTCATCTCTTGGATGCTCTCTTGTCAGTAATTAAAAAAAAAACTAATAAACCAAAAATTTATGTAATTCTGCATTTGTATTTTGTCCACTCAATAGCTCTTCTTTTTGTTACATATAGTGTAATAAATTGTCTTGGTTACTTTTTCTCTCCTTGTTGAGACAAAATACCTGATGCCCAAAGTGAAGGAAAGAGAGGTTTATTTAGCTTACAGTTTGGGGGGTGTCAGTCCATACTCAGCTGGTTCCAAGGCAGGGTGGCATGGCTGAGAGGCAGCCATTCAAGGAGACTGCAAGTGGCAAGAGCAAACCTTGCCAAAAAAAAGAGAGAACCCGCAGCCATTCCAACCTTGCATTGTATGTAGGCTCCACCCCTGGGCAGGTGCAGAACCCACACTGCCAATCCCAGCACTAGACAAGGAGTCAATCACAAATGCTAGATTCTGCCACTTCCATGACTACATGAGGCTCGGGGGGGCCATCTATATACAAACTGTAACACAAATCCACTGAGGAAAAATCTCTCCACCTGTCCTCCCTCCAGCCCCTACCCTGTCCCACACATGCTGGTTTGTTGCTTTGATGATAGGAATTAATCATTCTCTCCCAGGACCCCCAGGATTGTTCTAGTTATGGATCCATGGATACGTAGCTTTTGTTTGTTTGTTCTTGTTCTGATTCGCTTGGTTTTTACTTTTTGGTCTTTTCCTACTACTCTAAAGTATTCAAAGCTCTTTCAGAGTCAAGACCTTCTGTCTTATTCATACCCATGTGCCTGATACCTGGAACATATCTGGTGTGTTGGGGATACCAATCAATATTTGTTGCAATGAATGATGGATTTGGCTTATTGACTGAATGGGTGGATGGACATATGACCCAGCCTGACAACCTGACAAGTTCCCTGTCGTGTGTGTGTGTGTGTGTGTGTAGTCTTAGTACAAGGGGTCTTTCTTCTGTTGTCATAAGTTTATAATGAAATAGCAATTTCTACCCTCTTCAACCAAACAAGTCAACAGGAACAAGCTGAAGCAGAGGGAAGGCACCTTTCTAGGAGGGTCCCAAAGGGAGGAGAGTCTGAGTCTAGCAACTTCCACATTCAGGAGTACCCCTTTCTTGCTGGCAACATGGGCCAGAAAGTTCCTCCTTTAGGAGAAGTACTAAGGTACTTCTGTCACATGCAACCAAGGAAATCTGATAATTCAAAAAGAAAAAAAAGAAAAGTGTGCTCATGGTGACATATCCTCAAATTTTTTAAAATATCCAAGCCTTTTAGTCTTATTTGAGTAGGTTATTATTTTTTTCTCTATCACTTTGAGTCACATAAACTTAATCTGCATATCACTGCTCACCTGTGAAATTGGAGTAGTTTGGATAAGATGGTCACCTTTCTCTGCCTGCTTGTCCTGTTTTGATTCCACAGCATCCCTCATGCCTTCTGGCTCTTTTGACAGTCTTCTGGCCCAGGACATTCCTTTCCGTCAATGCGAGACTCAGGTTGAGGAGAGACTGTGGTTCTGGACTTGCCCATGGCCTCCGTCCAGGCTTCCTTCTGATGAAGGAACCTCAGTTAGCCTCTCCTGCCACCCCAGAACAACCTTGCTTTCCTTTGCATTGATCAGGCTGATTTTCCTCCTGGATTTAATCCTTCATGTTCTTTCCTTCTTTGCCCTATTACCATGGGGCTTCACGCTATCACACCACTAGAACCCAAGAGAATACCAAGGGTCCACTAACACAGTGTGTGCACTTGTGGGGGAACATGGCTCTGATCTGATGCCCATCACTCTGGCTCTGTCACATATGCCATTTCATACTGAGCTGGGTCCATGTATCTTTGCAGAGCCTGCTCCCTACCATAGAGTCTGGCCTCCCTTCCTCCTATCCTCATTTGTCTATGAGTCCCAAACTGTCACCCTCCTTCCCTTGTTAGTTCTGCATCAGGCCAGTTATGCTTGACTCTTGCTGTGCAAAGTTTAATGCCTGGAGCCATGCTTTTGAGGCTTAGTTAAAAACAAATGCTCATTGTGTGTTTACCCTGTTCAGAGGTCTGGTGATGTCTTAAATTTTCAGAAAGCTTTAACACTTGCAGCTGAGGCATACAGTAAAATGTTTCCTTCTTCCCATCAAAATCTGAGAAATAACTGGTCTGGCTGATCCCCTTCCCAGGAGGCCCACACAAGGGCCTTGATGTTAATTGCATTTAACCTACTGCAGTTCCTTGTTTTTTTCTTTATACAATAACTAATATGTAAACTATGATTGCACTTGGAAATTACTTTCACTTAAATTCTATTATTGAGGCCCAGCACATGAGAGAGCTATAACCCATTTCATTAAAAGACCAATCACACCAGGCACTGGACAAGCGAGTTCTTTCTGTTTGAATCACACTGGCAAATGTGCCATATTCTCAGCTGATTTTGAGGCATAGTGATAAGAACAATAGTGAACACATAATTAAATAGGAAATTCAATTCTGACCTGGTAGAAAAAAGTAGAACTTTTCAGTTATAATAGTAAAAATTTTCATACCTATAAAGTTTACTCTCTGATTGATCTTATATAACAACGCCAGCGTTCATGAAAATACACACTGGTATGGTGTGCTGATTTTGTTATAGTTTTTGTTTTCCAGAGGGATTTTGACACACGCCTGCTCAAGTTCATTAATGTTTTCATCTCAATGGACTTATTTGAGAGCACAACAGGAACAGAGGTCAGTGCTGGATGCTAACTCCTCTGTGTTTGCCCTGCTCAGAGCTGGCACTTGTGTACTAACGAGCCTTGAAGAGGAGTTGGCCCTTCTCTTTCTTGCCTCACTTTCTCTATAATGGCATCCAATGAGCAATACATGACAATAGAAATAAAGTCAGGTCAGAGATAATAATGTGCTGGGTTCCAGGGGCCTGGGAGGGTTAGGGAAAAAACTCAGTATGACCTGCCAACAAAAGCATAATTCAGACTCCACCGCCTGACCCCCAAAGTCCGAATTTGAAGACTTGGCTGGTAAGAAGCAGCTCAGTGGTAGGTCTCTAGGTACTTCTTCCTATGACTGACTAGCCTTCCCCTAAGAAGTGACTATTTTAGGGTTTCTAGAAAATACTTAACTGTTTGAGTAGCATGGAGCTAATGGACCATAGTCTACCCTACCGAAGTCCTTAAGGATGAGGTACCACTGGCCCTTGATGGCCCTGGCTCCTGGAACAGCTCTGACTTCTGGTATCCATGGTGGGGCCACCTAAGCCTGGGCTTTTGAAGACTCCAACCAGTACATAATGACCTGAGGGGAGCTCCTGAGCTGTTGTCAGACTCTAGCCACTGTCTCCACAGCCTTGGTCTCCCAAAGAGTCTCACTAGCAGCCTCTCCATGCCACTCACTGTGGAGGCCAAAGCCTGGAAAATTTCATCTCTCCTGACCCAGCATAATGTGGGGTGCTGTTGAGATTTATGTCAGATTTTGAGCCCTGCGTAGGGGTGTCTGGGGAACTGAGTGGGGCTGAGAGATCTGTTTGATCAGTGACTCATTGCTTCCTAGCTCCCTTGGTCATGTGTGCAAACATGTGGCAGCAAGGTGGGGTGGTGAGGGCTGAGTGGCACCTCCCTCATGAAGCCCCTTTTCACTCTTCTCAAGCTGGACTAGATACACTTTGCTTCCTTCCTTCCCTCTTTCCCCTCTCCCCTCTCTCCTTCCTTCCTTCCCTCCCTCTCTTCCCCTCCCTCTCTTTCTTCCTTCTTTCTTCCCTCCATTCTTTTCTTCCTTCCTTCCCTCTTTCTTTTCTCCCCTTTCACTCCTTTGCCTCCCCTCCCCTCCCATCCTCTCTTTTCCCCTCCTTGCCTCCCCTCTCTTCTCCTCTTCTCTATCTCCTTCTTAAAGAGAGTCCTGGAGACTGTGCAAAATGCTTCAATTCACCCCATCCCATTTTTTCATTTTCCCCCAGATTTTAAGTGCCCTGTTAGATCCTAGGATTGGAGCTTCAGAGGTAGAGATGTGGCTCCTTATAAAGACAGTGAGTGATACAGCTGCGTGGAAAAAGCCAATCCTTCAGGAATCTTTTCTTTGGTCAAGTGGCAGGTTCTATGTGAACAGACTCCCACTTTGCACCTCCCACACCAGAAGCAAGTGAGAGCACATTTGATGCAAGCCACAGAAGATGCCTCAGGTCTGTCAGCTTGTTAGCTCAAAAGGGAGCCTTCAGCCTCTCAGCTTGCTAAGAATGTGAATAGCAAGCATCTGTGTTCCTTGCAGCCCAGGCATAATAGAGCTCGCTTAAACTTGGTTTGGAAATAGAATGCTCCAGCCCGTCAATACTCTTCAAGAGAGCTCTTCAGATGTGATCAAAGGGCAGCGGGCTATGCGCCTGGGAAGGAACCCTCGGCTGGCCTCTCTGACCCCCCGTCTCTCTTGCTCCCAGAGTGTCCACACAGCAATTACTTATTACAATTGAGTGTTCTCAGTTGTGCATGAGGGGGAGGACCTCAAACCAGAGGGGCTGAAAATAGCCTGTCTTAAAGAATCCGTGTTAAAGTGGGTTCTCCTGATCTGAGTAAATTATAAGTCAAGGTTTACACTTTTTTTTCTCTAAGCATAAAGGTACAGATGGACAATCAAAACGTGCCCCTAGAAAGGTCAAAGAGTGGCCCTGGCAGGTAGCCAGGCAGCAGCTCTGGCCTGGGCATGGGCACCATCACTCAGAGGCCCTCAGAGGACCTAGGGGGTCTGGGTAAGGGACCTCTTGGACACCTGTGCAAAAGCAGGAACAGACCACCTCTGTGCCAGGGCTCCAGTGTGCCTAACCTGTGTGCAGACCTGGGTTTCACCCTGCAGGAGTTTCTTCCTTGCAAGGCTCCCAGACTCCTCTGAAATCCGCCCCCTGGGACTCTTCCTAGCCTAGCCCTGCTAATTTTCCTATAGTTATCCCCGCCTGGATACCTGTGGCTTTGCATTCTTAGAGCTCTTTGCCTGCCATGTGCTTACCTCCACTCTGTCCTACATCCCCTGCCCATTTAAGCTTGCTTGCATGGCACATTATTTCCCATTCTCTCCTAGTGTCTTCTCTTCCAAGAAGTGTTTCCCATCCCTTCTGCCTCACAACTGGGGAAGTGAACTTAGTGACCCCACAAACCCCCATAAAATATAGTCTCCTATCCTCAGCCTTGACATGAGCTCTCTGGGCATGGATTTGACCTTGCACATCTGTAAATCCACCAGAAGAGAGGTAGGCGTGGACATCTTAACCTGTGTTTTCCCATTGTCATTTATGAACCACCCACCTGGGGAGGCATCTGTGTCCCAGGTCCCTCGCCCCTGTTTGATGTCAGGGGAGGCAGCTTCCTTGATGCCCCACAGCCAAGAGCTGGCCAGGGATGTTGACTAGGCAGTGCTTTCTAAGGATTTCTCCAGGGGCCCACCACAGGGAACCCACCA
Source organism: Cuniculus paca (assembly GCA_004365215.1). Lineage (NCBI taxonomy): Eukaryota > Metazoa > Chordata > Mammalia > Rodentia > Cuniculidae > Cuniculus > Cuniculus paca. Next base: position 5,973 of record RJWT010014674.1, on the reverse strand, counting down.
GTGAAACCAACAGGTCCAAGGCCATCAGCATGCAATGGCACTGTCCCTGCTGGGCATCTCAGGAGGAGTGTAAGACTGCAAACGGAGAGGCCCCATTCCCGTTCAACAACTAATAGTCACTGTGGCCAGGGTTTACAACTGCAGAAACAAAATATAATTCTTTTTTCTCTGAAAAAGAGGATAAGAGCTAGATGTCCTGATACTATTTTCCCCCCTTGGTCAAACCATGCAAAAAAACTAAACTCACAATGGAGCAACTTCCATTTCAGATCAGTTTCTCCTCCTCTACCATGGTCTATTTATTTTTATTGGTTTGTTTCTCATTAAATCCTTCAATTACTCTGCAGTGTAAAATGGTGAAATTATTGGCATGTGCCACCTTCATCATGTATCTGAGTTTGCTTATTACACTTGCAGAAAATGCCTGAATGGTATTTGCTTCTGTTGTGGATTGAGACAGAGTTAATAAATATTATTTGGTGTTTTTTTCCCTGAGAAGCACTGCTTTTCTTGATTGTTTTTTACAGTTGGATTGGGAATATTGATTTATTCACCACTGTTACAATAATTGTATACAAGGAACAAAAAATGCGGAGGTAACATTTCATCAGCTCCAGCAGATTAATTAGTTGTAGTAGATTAGGCACAGTGTTACAGGGAGGATTTGCATTTAAAGGAAGAAAAAGTTTCTTCTTCTTTTTTTTTAAATCTTAAAAAAGCCAAGAGAATTTAATAGAGATGTTCACCTTCAGCTGCTTCACTCATTAGTCAATCAGAGCTTCCGGATGAACCTGGAGGATAAGTGCACAGGAGAATATCGGATGAGATGCAGGGGGAAAGGCTATAGGGAAGAATCAAGAGAGTATGGCAGTGTGGTCTTAAACTAGAAACTGAAGAAAATTAAGGGAATTTGAACACGAAAATGTATAAACCAAAGTTACTTTCATGCATTTCATGTGGGCCCTGTACAAGGAAACTTTTTTTGGGGGGGTTGTTTTGTGTTTTTGTTTTTGTTTTTAGACCCAAACTCCATGAGCTGCACTTTTGTTTGCATTTAGTACACCAGAATGTGAAACGGCATCAGGATGACAAGAGTCATTCTCTTTCTCAGGAGGGCCACATGGAAGGAAAACCCCCGAAGTCCTCTAAACGTAACTGTTGTACAGTTTTCCCCAAGTAAAGCTGGGCACTGAGAAATGCATGGTGCTGTTTGAGTATTGTCTGTGTTCACTGATCCAGGCTGATCCCATTGAACGAGAAATGAGGTTTCCCAAAAATGAATCTGAGGCATTAAAGGAAATTGCACTCTTCATTCCCCTACCTCTAAACCAGGCATTGCTCCTCCTGGACCATCCCAGAACCCTGTGCAGCTGGATAATCCCACACCGCTGTTGAATGGGATTGTTCTGTTAGTAAGGGCGTGGGCCGCCACAGGATGCGCACAAGCCTATTTCTGACCTAAGATAAAATGGAACAGTGCTGCAAAGAAGACAGTTATCTACTGAGATGAGGGCAAATCTCAAGGCAGGGACCTTAAAATGAAAGAAGTTGTTGGAGGCAGTAGGGAAAAACAGAAGAGAGCGAGTCCAAACTGTGTGGCCCCAGAGGGAGGGAGAACCTTCACATGTCAGATAACATCCATCTTGGATTGGAGATCAAAGGCCCCCAGAGTGGCCAGGCTGCGGAGTCCTGAATGAGGAACTGGAGGGACCCACGGGTCAGTTAGACGCAGCCCCAGCTCTCAGGCTTTGGTCTGTGGTGGCATGAAGGGTCCAGGTGCAGTTAGGTCCCCAGGATCCTAGCACTGCTATTTCGTGGGCCAGCACCCTGTCACTTGGTATAAAATCACATGGGAGCCCAGGTCAGGTGGAGCAAATCAACACAGTTATTTCAACCTGGCTTCTGGCCAGGGGATTTCTCCAAAATCACAGCACAGCGACTTAACATCTGATGTATTTATTCTTTCTACATGTATGTTAGTTTATTGGTTTTTACTTTTATTTAGCTTTACTCTGAATATGTGAACACAGATATCATGAATGTATTTTATTTAACTTTTGTACATGTGTCTTGATTTTTTAAGTTTATCGAGGAATAGGTGACAAATGTGATTATATATTCTCATACTTAAAATATATAATGTGATTATTTTATGTAAGTACAAACTATAAAATGAGTATCACAATCAAGTTAATTAAAACATTCATCAGTTCATACAGTTCCCCTTTGATTGTTTTAGGGGTCATTGTTTTGAGACCTACCTTCTTAGAAAATTTCCAGAATACAATACAGTATTGTTGACTACAGTCCTCAGCCTGAGCACTAGATCCTCAGAACATGTTAACCGTATAACTGAAAGTTTTTGCCCTTCAACCGATGTCTCCTCATTTCCCCTAACCTGAAGCCTGGCAACTACCTCTATTCTCTGTGAATCCAACTTTCTTTTCTATTTGCATTTCATATAGAAGTGATATCAGTCATTCAAGTAAATTTAAACTGAGTTAACAGTTGTATCCAGATGATAAGTTGTGTCCAGTTTCCTAATGTAACTTTCTTCCTTATTCCCAAATTTCTTAAGAACTGGGTTGACAAATATGTGGGTTTTCCCCACCCTATGTTTTCCTGTCCAGTACAGACTTTGCTGATTTATAATTACTCTTTATTCTTGAGCTTCTTGATCTTAGTTCATAGGTAGTTATTAGGACCATAAACCAAGTTGGTATGACAGATGACATCTGTGGCTGTCTTCCTTTATTTTTTAACTTGTATTTTCTATATTTAAGGTATATACATAATGTTTTGACACAGATATATGCAGTGGCATAATTACTATAGTCAAGCAGATATGTAGTAAAAGCAACTAAAATCTAAAAACAAGATGTAAAGTTGGAGTAATGTGTAAGTTTAAAAGTTCGGTCTTTGCTTGTGATGTGGGTAGACGTCCCCAGGCCGAGCATCATAGCTGGCTTCCTCCAATGAGTCACATGGGCTGCTGGGAGCTCCTGTGCTGAAAGCCAGTTAGTGGAGGAAGTGGCAAGCCCCGCACATGTCAGGCACTGCTGAGACAAGGGCACATGGCCGTCCATCTTGAAGCTCCTCATGGGGAAGGAATCTTGATTTTTAAACAAGGCCACTTGATGCAGCTTCCACTTTGAGCCAATTGGTCACTCTGACGTTCTCTTCTATTCAAAATAGTTTAGCTTTGCCCACCTTATTATCTTGAAAAAATTCAAACCCACAGAAAACTTCAAAAACAGAATAGAGAACATTATTCACCCTTTACCTATTATCTATTATTTTGCCTCATAACTCTGGGTGTGCATGCTTTCAAAACCACTTCGATTAAGTTGCAAATATTCCATCACTTCATCCACAAATACTGGAGTACACATCTCCTGAGAGCAAGGATAACTTCTCTTGTATGTACAATACCATTATCTAATGCAAGAAATGTAACACTGTTGTACTAGGGCCTAATATCAAGTTTAGGTTCAGAATTCCTCTCGTGTCCCACTTGTTTATAGAACACTTCCTGCTGCAGATCTAACAAAGAATAACAGTGCATTTTATAACATCTAGTTATAGGATATGACTAGCTAATATTTAAAATAGGTGTTTCTAATTTGGTAACAGCTAGTGGTTGCATATAATATGGTTGTCCTTCCCTTTTTTCCATTTGAGACTAGTTTCGAGCACCTTTAATGTTATAATGGGGGTTACATTTTTTCTGCAAATGTGCAGGTAGAAAGATCCAGCACCGCCTTTTGGAGAGCTAAATATTATAATATGAAAGGTGCTGGAAAGTGAGAAGGAAAGGAAATGTGTTGAAATATCCAGCTGGTCTTCCCAAGCTCGTTCTACCCAAATTAGGTGGTACATATAGTTAAATTAATTGTTAAATTAATTGATTCCTATTGCAGTGCAAAACTGAAACCCATTACATCACTTGTGCTGGACCGATGCCTTAGGAGTGCAAGCACCTGAAATTTCTTTGATTTATCCCAAAGCTTCCCATGCATGGGGCATTGTACATGGAAAGGGCTAACAGTGGATGCCAGGGATCTCTCAGGAGTTTTCTTATTTCAGGACTACATGCACCCTCTGAAGTGTGGAATGTACCTGGACCTTAGCCTGCAACTGAGTCACAGGGATATGTCCTGGGAACAGTATAGCTAGAGAGTTAGCCAAGGCAATTGACCTAGGGTCCAGTGCTAATAAATGCTGTGGATTTAATCTTGTATGTGTGCCCAGAAGTTTTCACCATAACCACGCAGAACAGAATACAAAATCAGGGGAACTCCCCTGCTGAAAAAGAAGACTTCATTCCACCAAAATGGTCCCAGTGCAGCTCATTTCTTGATGCCAATTGATATCTCTCCTCTTCTGTCATACCTTTGCATACATAAAACTTTAGAATTTCTTTTCTTAGATTCAGATTCAGAGAATCAGACTATTCACTGTGTTGTTGTAAGAAACAGAAACTTTGAAGATGGAAGAAAAGCAAGTTCTATCTGAAGGCTGTGGCCAGGGGTAGACACAAGTCATACTGTAGGGCAGGGCTAAAGTCACACTGCCATTTGCTACCATCCTGACCTTGGATAAGAAATTTGACATCTCAGAATTTCCTCAAAAATGGAGAATTGTGCTGTCAGAGTATCACAGATGTTTCAGTAGCTGTGCAATGATCTTGGCATTGCAATGGCAGGTGATGCCCCAGTGAGGCTATGTGTGGGACAGTGGGTTACTGGTTGGAGAAAGCTAGCCAAGACTTTGCAGGCTGGGATCAAGGAAGGGGATCTCTGGCTACTTATCCTTTTCTCTGTACATTCAGGAGCTGGGCAAGACTGGTTTGAGCATTTAAACTGTGAAGGCGGTTTGAAGATAATGTTGCCTCTTCTCTATGTGGGACTTGCCATGAGATCACCTGCAGTGATTTTGTGCACATGGATTACTCAGCTGCTATTGAGGGCCATAGCTCACAGCCCCCGATGGCTGTCCTGGTAAGGCCTGTCTGTCTCAGCTGCAGCCCCCATGCTGGCACATTCGGCTTTTGTAAGAAAGTTCTGAGCCATCTCATAGCTTAACATTCTTTGGATTTAGAGCTTTCTTCTGGACAATGAAATGAGGAATGCCTAAACATCTTTCCAATTCTTTGGATGAAATGAACAGATGCTGATTAAAGCATTCTTCCCTGACATGACGAGTCAATTGCATACTCCCTCCGCCTCTCTGCAGAACCAAATAAAATAATTCCAGATCTCTTTACAGAAGGGGAGTCTTGACTTGGTACCAGGCCCCTGGAAAGAAAAGTGCCTTTATGCCTTCTCTAGCCATGCTTCTCCACTCAATGTTCTGCCCAACCCCACAGCCACTTTAGCATCTTCATCGACAGCTCTGTCAATCAGTCAGTCAGCCATCAATACTCATTGGCCATAGACCTGGGAAAGGGGATATTCATTTATTAATTTATTGAGGGTAGGCTCTGTGGGGTGCTTTGGTGAGGGACAAGAGATCTATAGCCACCTCTCTGTCTGCCAGTAGCTGAGACACCATGCTAACAGGGATGGAGACCTGGGGGCTACATGGGCCAGGGCTTCCATTCTGGCTCAGCCATTTGGTAGCTTTGGTTTTTTACTATTTTTTTTCCAAATATCAGCTTTCTCTTATGTTAAATGAGAGGCAACCTGCCCTTTCAAAGCTGTGATAGGTCTAAATAAAATGTGAAACTCCCAGCACCCACCGGCAGGACAAATGGGTGCTGATGCTTCCTTGTAGCTCAGATGTTTATGGATAAAGAGGTTCAATGGAAGATGCTCCTCCTCTGTGGCCTCATCACCTTGCTGGAGTAGGAAGGAACCTCACATGCAATACACCAGCCTCTGCCAAAGCTGATAGTTTTGAAGATGAAGAGTACAACCCAGACCCTTGCCTTAACACTGGACTCATCCCCATGAATACCAGCACCAAGAAGCC
>RJWT010014673.1:0-20915 GCA_004365215.1 Cuniculus paca | reverse complement strand
GTTCAATGAATTTTAGTAAAAATGAAGAGTTCAACAGGCATCATCATCACTAAATTTAGAGGCTTTCAGTCACCCCCCAGAGACTCTTCTAACCTCTCTACATACAATCCTGTCACACCCAGGTTCAGGCTACACTAATCCAGTTTCTGTCTTTGTAGATGTCCCATTTATCACATTTTCTGTAGATGGAATTTTATAACATGTCTTTTGTGTCTTATTGTCACTTGATGTAAAGAATTAGGTTCCTCTATGCATGTTAGGAGTTGGTTTCCTTCTCACTGATGAAAAATACTCACTTGCACCAACACTTTGAATTTAAAAATGCAAAAATTGAAATCAAAGGACACAACATAGTTACAATTTCTCAAAGCAAATCTGCATTTTTAGAAACTTTTCTGTCTGGCTGTCAAATTGGACTCTGATACCAGATAATAAGCATCATGCCTTCTTCCTCCTAACTGGTCCTGCTCACTGGAGAGAGATTTCCATTTTCACATACCACATTTTGTGTGTGAGAGAGAGAACCTTCACATCAAATGCAAACCAATTGTTACTTGACTAAGTCAAAAAGTTTATCATTTGATACTTCCCTGGTCTTTATTATAAATTATCATCCACAGAGAATCATAACTATCCAATATCAATTTGTTTGGAAATGTGAGCACATTTACTCTGCTATTCACTGCATTATAATTTATATATTTACTCATCTTTCTCCCACAACCAGTTTATAGGCACATCATTGCAGGAATGTCTCAATGCCTATGGTCATAAACGACACGTAGTCACCTTTGTCTATAAACATTGTATCAGTCAGGGTTTACTAGAGAAACAGATATAATACAAGATATACAACTGTATAAGAAATTACAAAATTGGCTTACAATGGTCAGTCACAACGTTGAATCCCCGAGGGAGCGTGCAAGGGTGTCTGCGCACTAGAGGTTGAAGGGTCCAGCCCAAGGGCTAGAGCTTACTGCAGTGCCCCATGCAAGTCTGCATCAGAAGGCCGATGGGTCTATGATGGAACACTGAAGAGTCTACGACGAAGGCTGAGGAGTCTATGACGAAAGTGGAAGAGTCCCAGGCAGAAGCTGAACAGTCTGTGCCAGAAGCCAGGAGACGACATCCAAGCTGAAGGCGAAGACTGGAGCTCCTCCCAAGAGTCCCTCCTCCTTTGTCTTTATTGTATACAGGCTGCTCCCCTGGGGTGGGTGTAGCACTCACACCATCTGCCTGCCCTCCTCTTGCACAGGCTGAGGATGTTACAAACTAGGGACCCTGGTCCAGTGCTGAGTCACTTAAACTTCTGACCTTCTCAAATTGACACAGTGAACACTATCTTAGAACCCTAACTGCTTGTTCTCTACACCCCAGGATGTAGAGCTGTTGAGTTACTTAGTTAAGCATCTAGACTTCTCAAGTTGACACAATGTATAAACCATAACACTGATTTCTGTTCAGATCTTTTAGTTTGAAAATGGAGAACTTTACTGAATACAACACTCTTAAGATCTCACAAGTTGTGAGTGATGAAGATAATTAAAGATACCAGGTGTGGTTGACTCGCATTTAGAAAAGTTTTGTAATTAAAATGAACTTCGATTTCTATATTTTCTTGAATATGCATCATGCAGTTAATGGTAATCTCCAAGGAATTTAATAAAGGGAATCACTCTCCATAATTATCCCCTTTTAATTTACATATTTATTATGAACACTGTGGTGACTCATACTTGCCCTCTTACCTATTTTAATTAGGTCTCAGGAAACACAATTTTATTATTCAACTAATATAAAGGAGGCAAATTACTAGAAATCTGACCATTGAAATTCATATAAGAGAAGACAAATTATCCCATACAAGTTTACTAATGAAAACAAAACCTGCTTTTCCTATCCAAAACTATTAGGTATTCTTAAATAAGAAATATTTGCAAAGGGTACAAACCATCAATTAAAAAAAAAAAACAGGTTGATTGTTCAAATCATCTAAGCCTGAGAATTATACTGGCCCAAGATATCACATAACCCATTAAAACAAAGGATGAGTTGAATATGTAGTCTATTAAAACACCAGTATTTGTCATTAAACTTCTTGAATTCACATCTGAACACTGTCTATTTTTGTGACCATTAACACATTCTGTCTGCACTTTCAATCCACAGAATAATAATTATATTGTGTTGTGCTGCATACTGGATGACATATTGCAAGTGAACGAGGTAGAGTAAGTGATTGGGACAATGAATAAATTCATCATTTTAACAATTGTTGAATTGAAACAATTCCTTCAGCTTGTTTTCTATTATTAGTTTTAAGGAATCTTTCATCGAACCTAGAATTTCTGTAATATATATTTTAATATACCCTGGTCATTAACATAAAATGTTCTAGTATTTCATTCCTTGACTTCCTATTGCTTTGTGAAGAAGCATAAATATTTCTTTTCATTGATTTCCTTCTTATTAGCATATCAGACAACGCAGTAAATACGTGAGGTAATTTACAAGGCAACGTGAGCTTTCAAAATTTCACAATCTTTATAGTACTTCTGTTGATGTAAATGGACATTTCTTAATGTGATTATAATATATTTTAATTTTCATTATAATGTGAATAACTATAAAATCTAACTTCATGAAAAATGAAAAATTCAAACATCAGTTAAATGAAAATTAGAAAACATAAGGAAGAAGAGCATGAGAAAGAGAAAGAGGGAGAGAAAGGGAAAGACACAGAATGTGTACATGTGTGTTGCAAATATAAGTAGTGTAACTTGGAATATTTGCGTTAAATCTAATGCTATGCTACACTGACATCAGAATTGTGGTTTATTTGAAGAATACATAGAAGCTTAGAATAAACTTATAACGTTTTATAAAATATAATACAGAATAAAAATCAAAATTATGACAATTCACAAAAAGAAAGAATAAATGTATAGGATATGTCTGATAAGAGGTTAATATTCAAAACATATAAAGAATTTCTACAACTCAAAAACAAAACTATTGTGACAAAGAACTTCACAAGCCATTCTATCAATGAAGATAATGGGAAATGGCTCCCTGGTATATGAAAACTTGCTACGGCTCGATAATGATCAGAGGATGAAAATCATGTAAATCCAAATCACAAAAAGATGTCTGTCCTACTCATTCAGGAGCCCAATGCAAATCAACAGCAGCCACAAACAGAAAATAATATGTGTTGACATGAGAGTAGAGAAATTTGAGCTCTATGATCTGTTGCTGAGAAGGCAAGGAGTTGCGGTGACTATGGAGAACAAAAATAGAATTACTATATGATTTAGCAATTTTTCATCTGAGTATAAATCAGAAAGGATTAAAAATAGGAATTTAAAGAGCTATTTGTACTTCAAATTTCAGTGCAACCTTATTTACAGTAGAAAGTGGTAGAAGCAATCTGAATATTTATCCACCATAGCAAGAGTTAAGAAAATTTGAGAGATAATGGATTTATGTGTGTGTGTGCAATGAGATATTGTTTAGTTTTAAAATAGAAGAAAATTTTGTCATATACTATTACACTGGAAAACATTGAGGAATCTTATCGAGGTGGAGTAAGTCAGTAACTTATATGATTTTATTCCTGCAAATTATCTAAAGTAGTCATACTGCTACAAACAATAGAATTTTAATTTTGTAAGGTAAAAAGGTTCCAGAGATCTGGATCATATCAATGCACTTATATTGACTCTAGATAGAGATCTTGCCATAAATATATGCTTAAGAGAACCATTTTTTAAGTACATTTGTTTTTATAACTCACTACTATAACCTTGTCTATACATAAATTATAAATGGTAGAAAGAGTGCACAAGTATATTCTGTGATTTATTCGTCATGGGGACAAAAAACACCTGAACTGTTTTTCAGTTTTTATCAATACTTGGGGGATATTCAGGCAGCCCAATTGACAGGATTTTTCCTAAACACCAACCTGTTTGAGAAACAGCTTTGCTAAACCCTCATAACAGTTCTGGAAAAAGTGTAAACATATGTATTATAAACATACTCTCTCCTTTGTGGTTTGTTTAGATGTACCGGCAGCAAACTGAGAGGAATCACATTCCAAAACATGTATAGGGAATCACAGAAATTTCTGTATGAGTATTTCTGCTCATCCAGCTCAAACCCTATACACCCTATTGTGCTTCTCTCTTTGAGTTCTGTATATTCCCTTTTTGTTAGACCCATTCATCTAGCTGTCACAACATCTTCAGAATCAGTTATATAATGATTTACTTTAGGAGTATGGTTCCAATGCACTGTCAAGAATTTCAACGGAATGCAGAAATAATTTAATAAGTGCTTTCCAGCTATGAATAAGAAATTATTGTGAAGGATACTGTGAAAATGTTCTTTCTACAGTCCATATAAAATGTAAGAAAATCTCACAGGGAATTGCAATGTTTGGATAAATGTTCCTCTCATCTTGCAAACTATATTTTAAAACTGGGTAGTTTCCTTCTGGTAAGAACAAGTTTCTCTCACAGGAAGTTGAATGACCTCTCTTAAAAGAAAATCAGAGAGAGGAAAAAAACAACAACAAAAAAAGGAGAGACATTGACATAGAAAACACAAAAATTTCATTTTCTTACATAGACACACACATCAGTCATGTATGTTACAATCGGTATTTCAAGAACAATATAATTATGTGCATTTTCATTAAGTTAAATTAGTCTTCATTCTTCACTATTTTCATTCTTTATTCTATCATATATACCCTCTTTAATCTAATACAAAGATTGATATCTCATTAGTTTTTATGCAAAAACCAAAAATTTCAATTTGCTTAACTAAGATTTGTTATTCTTACTTTTAAAATAAGTATCCTTTTTAGGCCTAATTTTACCTCCAGTAATAAGTTAAGGATTTTGAAACAACACATTTAATATCAAGTGTAGGAAATTCATTCACCTGCCCAAGTTGTAGGAAATGCGATCATATACATCGTTATTATTAACTGCTGTCCTGTCATTCAGCTTGGACACCAAGATGTCATTTCAGATTCAATAAAGTGATATAATAATTTATAAACCTCCGAATACTGGAGTCATAATTCAGTGTTGTGTATATCTCCAACAGTGAAAATCTCCAATTTTATACAAAAGAGTTGTGCACAGTCGTAATCATATATTCTATTTTGCCTCTCAAGATGCATAGACACACCTCATCGGTATAGGGATCTCATAAGTGTGACTTTTATTTTCCTCCATACAAGCAAGTAAGGCTCCTTAACGGATTCTTTTCTTCCTCTTGTCAATCCTCCTCTAAGCATCTGTCATTATTTCAACATCTGGAGGAGTAGATAAGCTGCTCCAGTTGGAACATTGCAGTCAGCAACTTTCTCCAAGAAACTAAATTTGTCGCTTCTGCAAAGCATCAGTCTTCTGCCAGCTTTTGACTTCCTATCCCCAGGCCAAACTTGAAAACCAGGCTTCTGAGTTTGTAAGGCTGCTGTGCTATTGACTCATTTGGCTATGGAATAAAGTGTGATAAATGATGGAAAGATCATGATTAATTCAAATTAATTTCTAGAACAGCAGGAGCCCATCTACATATGATATAAAGATTTAATCTTAACCTGATGCCTCTGCAGCCATTACATATGACTTCTTTGTTAAAGACATATTGAATATTACTCTACATTTTCTCCTTACAATTGGTTGTACAGTTATTATTCCTCTTTGATTTAAGGACAAAAATCATAGTTTTAGAGTAACCTTAAAACTACTAGCTGCTAATTAGGATGTAATATGGAATAAATTCCTGTGACTATATTCAGAGGACCAATATCTGTCTTATACATGCCCTGATAGGTATAAACTTACATTAAGTTTAACCAGTTTTACCTATTCTTCTTGTAAGCTTTCTGAGAGTAAGTTATCCTGCATACAATTAATTCGGGTGCCTAAAAATATTTCAAAATGACTTGAAACATGCTTTGTCTTTGATTTTTATTAAAATCTCATAATGACTACAGTGCCTGAATCATATTCCAATCAATAAAATTAAATAAATTTTATCATATATGAAGGTGACATATGCAGATCTACTATAATCAGTTTTGATGGGGCAGTACTATTGAGAGGAGGATTTAAATTTTCTCCAATCTTTAATGTTTTTTTTGTAAACCTTCTTTTTCCACATTTTATTAAAATATTTTCTATTAAATTTTTAATTATAGTATTTCTAATACTAAAATGTAAACTTATTTATCTTTTCCAAACATCTCAGAACAAAGAATATTTGCTTCATTAGGTGGAAACTTCTCAGAATGATTTTATAACTTGTTTTTTAAAGGTGGGGTTACATTTGAGGGTAGGTAGATTAAAGGAGGACACATTAAAAATGATAAGGTTTTTTTTCTGTGATTACTATATTGAAGATGTACCAGCATATCTATTTCAGAAATAATTTAGTTGGAAAAATTAATCCTCAATTTGTATTATTTTCCCTTTTTATTCACTACTTGGTGTGGAACTCAGATGTTCACGTTCTTTCTTGATACTAATTCATTAACTTATAAGACTATAGAAATAAATGAATGAAATGTGGATTTTCAAAGTCAGAAACATTAGTGCTTAAAACTTAGCATTAGCAATTACTGGCTAAGTTCACTTAATTCATCTGTCTGTGTCAATGTTATTATCTCTAAATGTGGGGTAATACATAATCATACAATATATTTGATAACAAATCTAAACAATGAAGCACAAGTCAGTGGTGACTTAGACTTGTTGCATTGTTTTAAACACCAAAAGATCATAGTCCATGATTTCTGCTTCTCAGTTTTGCTACAAATTACACTGACAACACATTTCCTAATTCTTATGGTTTTGTCATTGCTTTAATGTCATTTCACTTGGATCACACTTCCTAAGGGAAGGGTCTCCACCTAATTTATTTCTAAAGTTTGCTTACAATCAACTTAGAGTTATATTAGAGATATATTAGAATTGCCTGCTATAGACTTCACAGATTGAGAAACTGAGATGCAATGAAATGAAACATTTTTCAGGGAAGAACCAATACTTGCAGAAGGTACAAAGACTGAAATACAATTTAAATCAGTGAATTCATTTTGTACATGACCCTTTTTTAATTTTAAACTTTTAATAAAAAAAACATGGAAATATTTATATTTGAAAATAGTATGTTACTTACAGTTTATTTGCTCAAATACACATGTATGTATATAAATTTATATATGTGAACTTATTAAGACATAGAAAATCAGTCCTGTAGCATGTAATAAAACTTTATGTATTAAATGATACATTTTTAAATAATTTTGTCAACAGTTACTTTTTAAAATTTTTCATGTTAAGCCAGGCACGGTGGCTCATGCCTGTAATCCCAGCACTCGGGAGGCTGAGACAGGTGGATTGTTGTGAGTTCGAGACCAGCCTGGGCTACAAAGTGAGCTCAAGGCCAGCCTGAACAACATAGTGAGACCCTGTCTCAAAAACACCAGGGCTGGAGATCTAGCTCAGCGGTCTAAGTGCCTGCCCAGCAAGTACAAGGTCGTGAGTTCAATCCCCGGTGCTGCAAAATAAAATAAAATAAAACTTTTCATGTTATTTTCAATATAAAAACATAAAAGCAAGGCTTTATAGAACATAGTGTATTGCAATAGATATATTGCGTTATAAATAATTTTTATATAAAAGTCAGATAAAACATGAATTTTCATCCTTTATTAGCGGGTAGGAGCTGCTATGAATCTATTAGTCCTGGGACAAGCTATTAAAATGATTTAAAAGCAAGGCCCATAAGGAAATGATATTAGTAAACATTTGAATTTTGTACTGTCATTGAAATAATAGATTCCAGATTAAAACAGATAAATGAGAGCAAAAATGTCTAACAGTTTTGACAGATCATGGAGATTAATTGTAATCAATGTCTGAAAAAAGATGCATGAGTAATTATAATAAATAGTATTGACATTAACAATAATCATAACCACCAGCATATGCTTAAATCTTCCTATATGTCAATCACATTGTTAAAATATAATTATTTTATCAGTTTTTGCCAGAATAGTGTAAAATAGAGCATATTTTTTCCACTACACAAATACACAGCTAGTAAGTGAAAGACAAAGTAAGTTCATTAACAAAAGTTCTGACTAGTTTTAAATACAAGGAGCATTATACTTTTAACCTTTTTGGTGTATGAAAATAGAAAGAATGAATCTAATAGTGAATATTTACAATATATACCTGATGATTAGTGCATGCCTCCTTAAAATATGCTGGTGTTCATATACAATATTATCATTACAACCTTTTTAGCAACAACATTCTGAAAGTGACTGATGAAAGGAATTTATGTCCCAGTTTTGAAATGTATTGACAAGAGAATCTTTTAATGTTTTGTTTGCATTTTAGTTTTTGAAACAGAGTATCACTATGTAGTCCAGGCTCACCTTGATCTCACTATATAGCCCAAGCTGGCCTTGAACTTGTGGTGATCATTTTGCCTCAGTCTCTCTAGTGCGGGGATTACAGGTGTGTGCCACCACACCAGGCATTAGGAAGATCATTTTAAAATTAGAGGAGTCAAAGAACATTTAATTAAACAATGAACTATCATTCTCAAAAATTATCTGTTTATGGCATAAAGATTTTCCAAGAAAATTAAGGACATAAACATATAGAAAATAAGCTATATAGGTTTACCATATTAATAATATTCTAATACCTGCCTTTTTGAATACTACCATCACATGACAAAGTAGATTACTCAAAAATGTTACAAATATTCAGCACACTTGAGTCAGATTATACATTGGCCACAGTTTAAGAGAAAAATTCTGCCAAGACAGGAATTTTCAATTTGTAGAATTACTTCTAGAGGGACCACTGGTTAAGGTAGAAAATAAAGTAAAACATGAGCTTCTAAATGGAAAAGCCAAAAGTAGCTCATGATTTCTTACAGTAAATAACCCTTCAGCCACTGTGTAAATCGTCCTCTTGCTCTTTCCTGTGTTTTAAACCACCAGAAAAGATCAGTGTAAGATCTTTGGTACCGAGAGCAAGTTGCACTAATGAGTCTCCTGATGCTGTCCCGGTGATGGGCACCGCAGAATCTCATCAATAAAACATGAAGATGAAGCACTCAGGGCCCTAAAGGTAGCAGCCAAATCTCATTTCGGGAAGTTGCATTTTGTGTCAATTAAAGAATAGACTTCAAGAGATGGAATTCACTTTGCTCAGGCTTGTAGGATACCTCAGGCAAGCATTAGCACAATAATCACCGTCGTATTTTTTGTATGTCTCAGGTCCCTGTGCAGTGAGAATCTCTCTCATTCCTCATTGGTGTACCATTGTTCTAATTTGCTCCCAATACCTGCATTTAAGTCCCCATTGAGCTTGTTGAACAATGAAATGGAGTAACAGTCACAAGGGTTTTTTTTTTTTTCTTTTCAAACAGTATTTCCTATATTTATAATAAACCTCTCAGTTCTTTTGTCTTTTCTCATTTTTTTCTTTCCTTTATATCAGGAGAGTTTTAAGACAACTCTGTGAGGTAAAATAAGGATTTTTCTTGTTTATTAAACTAATAATTCTATAAACAAATTTAAATTCTTGATTCCTTCTGGTGTATCTCTTTCTTTTATGTTTGGTTCTTAAACAGGAGAGGAAAAAAAAAAAACAGTGAAAGAAACAGTTTTCCATTAAGTAATTCTATTTCTTTCTTTGTTACAAAAACAAATTTTCCATGATGTAAATATTAGGATGGAACTTACAGGAAGCATTGGTATATTTCTTTATTAAAAGAAAAAGGGCATTTGTTTAAATTATTTCTGCTTTTGATTAAAATGTAGTTAGACTCATACAATCATAAGGTTCTACATTTAGAAATCTCTTTCATGTAATTTTCATTAATGTGTCATTTTAGGTGTATAAAGAATAAATGAATTTACATTTTCTCATGTATTTTGCCTCACTAGAAAGTGCTTTGAATATTCAGGTATGTGCGACTTGTCTTCCTGGTCAAATTAGGTTACTGTGTAATTTTCCTGCCTTTTCCAAGACATGAAAGATACCCTGATTAAACAGGCATGAAAGTGACAGACCAATCGAACATTTTAATCTCACAAAGAGAACTGTTGCACAAAGGTTAGAAAGCTACTTGCTTTCACTCACCCTGCAATACAACGGATTCAGATATTGCCCCTGATGAGATTCGACCTCAGCCCTCCTCCCCAGAGACCTGGCACTGCCAGGAGTAACCTCTCACCAATGATAGATCCTTTACCTCTGACACTCACCAAGTCCTTCTCACTGTCAAAAAGAACCATGCCATGTGCTCTCTCCACTCTCTGATGGCTCCTGTTACAAACCAATTTAAAATTTGCTAGAATTGAGTAAGAGAAATGGTGTCTTTCTTATTACCGTCCCTCAATTAATGTATGATAGAATGCATTTTACTTTGGCACCAAAGATGATAAGCAGTTTATCTGAATTAAATAGTCGACTTGGGGCCAGAATTGAAATTAGGAAATGTATTTCTTAATTTTCTGTTTAGAATGTGCTCCAATATATTATTCTACATTTTTGAAATTCAGAAGAAAATGATCAGATTCGATGCTTCAATTGTTAGTATAGTAGAGAACATAATATGATGTAAAGTTGCAATAAGGAAACACAAGAATCTATTTCAGATCAATTATTGTTCTTCGCAAATAAGAGGATTTTTTTGTCTTCAGCCCCTCCATGACAAAATGAAAATGTTTTTATTCAATATCTTCTTCAGGTACTAGGAAAAAACATTCAAAGGGGTGATTTTCCCATCTCCCAATTTTACAGTATGTGTTTTTATGGATTCATTAATCTGATCCTCGCATATAATGTTGTGACCCAGTTCTTCTGGAAGCAAAGATGGTACTTATGCCTGATTTGTGCTTTGCTAGGAATGCAGATTTGACAAAGTAGGAACAGTTCTAGTGCTTACAGTAATTCCAGACTAATTAGAAGAAAGGGTAAAGGTATAGTTATGAGTAAGTGTATGATTATAAATTGTAACTGTGATCAGGTTTTTTGGGAGGAAGTTAATAGAGCTTGAACTAAGATAAAGGGATGACTGGAGCAGATCCAGGGATAAACAAGTCCTCCCTCTATGGTATTAACTTAAAGACTAAAGTAGAAATAGAAATTGTCTGCAGCAAAACTAAAGCCAAGCGAAAGAAAATACAAAATAAATACCATAAGAATGAAAGAGTGAGCAATGTAAAACTTGCAAATGTTAAACTAGGAAGAATAAGGGAAGAACTGACAAAGACAGCTTGAGAGTTTTGGGAAAAGTGGATTATGTTAGAACATATTGGGGACAAAGGCCAGTCCTTATATCTAAATTAAATCCTTTCACCCCATACCACAGTTAGCGTTTGTTAATTCAAAAACTCATTTTTATTTTTCATGCATCAAGACATAAAAGCAATTTGGTACTCCAAATACCTTGCATAATCATGTATTCCACACATCAATCTGCACTTTTCTTGAAAATTTTCATTTGGATGCTGTAATGAAAACCATTGGCAGATATGACCTGCTAAATAGAGTTAAATTAAGTCATGTTATATCAAAATGTGATGCTCGTAAGCAGCTCACAAACCCTTATCATCAAACAGTTGCAGTAAACATCTATTTTGCAAGTTTCACCTTCTCTATCTGTATTTGCCCTCAATCCTTCCTCAGGCTCTGTCTACCTTGTCATATGAAGAGTTGAGCGATCACCCTGGGAAGGGTATTGATGGAGACAGTTCAGGTCAAACGAGTCCCCTTTTCCCAGCTTCTGCTCTATAATAGGCTCATGTCTCCTCTTCAATTTACCTGCATAAACAGAGCCTTAGGGCAACTGTGAGACTAGCAGGTACTCCAAACGTGCCTCAAATAATATTACAGAATTTAAAGTCTTGTCTACAAAGCATATTTGACCTGCAACATTTCTGTGCTGAAGGAGATGGTGAGAAATACCATTCTAACTTCTTTAAAAAAATACTGAGGAAACTGAGACATATTCAATAATTACTTGTCTTACGTGGCAACACAGAGATAATTTCTGGGTCGAGGGGACACTACTGAATACAGATAGCCACACCCCTACATCACAGCTTTTCTCAGACATCAGTATGAGGCAATTGGAATCCATTGATTCTAACAACCCTCTAGCAAGTACTTAATATTTATCAGACTCCTACAAGGCAAATAATCATCACTAGCGATAGATTTCACTGTGCGAAGAATTGTGCTCAGCAATCTACATTCACTTCTTCTAATTGGCACACCAGGAAAGAGACATGATTATTAATCCCATTCTATGTAAGAAGAGACTAGAGATATGTGGCTTAAAGAACTTCTCTCAAAATTACACAATTTTATTTGGTTGGTAAAATTTTACTCTCAGCCTGACATCTTAAGCATTATATTATTCTCCCTGTGCCTTTAATCTTAATTGTCAACTTGACTGAATTAAAAGACTCCTGGAGAGATGATTGGATCATAGTGGGGCTGTATTCATCATACGTCAAAATGCAGACTCCAGCTGAGGGGGCTACTTGGGGATGTACCTTCGGAGATACATCTCCCTGTTGCTATTCCCTTGCTCTGCTTCCCAACTGCAATTACGCGAGCACGTTTGTTCCACCGTGCCCTTCTAACCATGATCTTCTGCTTTGAAACTAGCTCTCCATGGAATAAACCATCTGAAACTGTGAGTTAAACCACATCTCTTCTCCTTTAAGTGGTAAATACCAGATATTTTATCCTAGAAACAGAAAAACTGCCCCATAGCTAATAATTTGAGTATTCTTTGGAAGGAAAATATTAACTGACAAATTGAATTTAGTCAACACTGGCAGAGTCTGAGTGTTTAGTCAACACTGGCAGAACACTCAGTGGTATACTGCTTCTCCAGCATGACTGAAATCCTGATTTCAATTCCTGGCACCAAAAATATTTAAAGCACCTAATTATGCATCTGGAATTGTGTTTCTTGCAGAGAGAGCTTTGAGACATGCGGTATACATATTTCTTACATTTGTATGGCTAAAATTGTCCAGTAGGTGATCTAAAAGTTGACGAAAGCAAGATGAAACTTTTCTTGTAGACACAGACAAATTTAAAGCTAATAGTCTATGAGTGGGGAGGGCTCATGTCTGCCTAAGTACTTTCTCAAGACTTTCTAAAGGCTCAAAGGAGATTTCTTTTCCTTTTGCATGTAGCACATGCATTGTACACCCTCTGTTTATGCACATATTTCCATAGCAGTTAATCATTAACATTTAAGACTGCAACAATTTAGACAAGATACTCCGAACAAAATATTTGCCCAAGTAGCATCTTTCTAGCAATGGGTTGATGCCCACTCCTGCCTAGGATTTCCATGACCCATGAACTCTGTATCTAAGTAGCTCACATAAATTTTTTCTTGTTTGTCTTTAAAGATTTCTCATGTTTTGAGAACCCTATAACTTATAACTAGCATGGGTATTCCTATTGCAATGCTATGCAATTCACAAATAAATGTTATTCTTTAGAGAATCTCTCTGAGAATTACGTAAAATGACTGTGAGAACTACAAATATACTCATGCATTAAAACAACTTTTAAATGATCCTTCAGTATTATTAAGTACTAAAGACGAACAAGAGACACTATTAAAAAGTGTAATAATAGCTTGAACAGTATGGTGCTAGGAAAGTCACACATCAAGTTTGGATTTAAAGAAAGGTAGAATTGCTAACATGCTTTAGTGTATTTCTCTTGCTTTAACAGAATACCTGAGATTGTATAAAGAATAAAAATTTATTTTCACAGTATTAGAGATTAGAAAATGCACCATCAATGCACCAGGTTTCACATCTTGGAAGCAGCACATGATGTCTTCAACATTGGCTATGTTGTCCCTAGGAACTGAATGCTGTGTCTTCAAATAGCAGAAGGGCAAGAAAGGACCTAAACCAGTTCCTTTCAAAGTGATTTCTTAAAAGCAGCATTTATGAGCGTAGAACAATTTTGATTTAATTGTCAAAAAAACTCTTCTTCTTAAGACTACCACAGTGAAGACGGTGTTTCTTTTTCTTTTTCTTTTTTTCTTTTTTTTGATGGGATGACTGTGTTTCAGCATGCATTTTGGAGGAAATACAAAATCCAAACCATAGCACAAAATAAAAATAGAACAAAAGATGACTGGAGAGAGATTCAAAAGTAGGAACAAGATGCTGGGTAGGAAGAGAGCTTAATACATATGAAGCCTACAGATGAGGTGACCAAGTGGCATGGACAGGAAAGGTGCTACAAAATAAGAAAAGAAAGAGAAAGTAGAGCTGGAGTTGGAAGATGATTTCAAGTTGCTGAAATATTTTTGTCTGTCTTTGAAAAAATGTTATCAAAAGTTTTGATAAGGAGGAATTATAATAGGGTTTGTATTTTCAAAATGCTACATACCAAAGGGGTTATGGAATGTTGAATTGGAATATTTACAAGTGCCAAAATTTCATTTACTTACTAGGGTATTTGGAACCTGGAATACAAATAGAGGAGTGCAAGTGTGTCTGGAAAAGGATCCAGAAATCATTGCCATTTAGATATTGTAAAAGAAAAATGTGTGTTTATTCTCAAATATGAGAATAAGGAGAAAGTGGGCCTCTGGTAAAAGAGAGGAAATAAAAAGATCGAGGTTAATTTAAAAGGATTCATATTTGGCTCAATATCACATAGCCATCATTATACTCACATGTGATCAGTATTTCAGTTTTGTATCCTGGAAGACATTCAAGGAGAGAAGA
Source organism: Cuniculus paca (assembly GCA_004365215.1). Lineage (NCBI taxonomy): Eukaryota > Metazoa > Chordata > Mammalia > Rodentia > Cuniculidae > Cuniculus > Cuniculus paca. The sequence continues at coordinate 6,082 of RJWT010014673.1, read as the reverse complement.
TGTATTTATATTTCTTAGGTTCTGTATAGTTGAGTCCATATCTGGAAAGGAATTTTTGACCTGTATCCTCCTCCAAACTTGTTTTTGATCACTAACATTCTGTTGCTAAAGATGAAGGAATAAAATTTATTTTTGTATATAATTTATATGAAATTGCCAAATCTTATTTACAAAGCAATGGCCGTCTTACCATCAAAGAATTGAATGAATTCTTCTTTATAAAAGTTAGGATTACTTCATTTCACCTCAATATATGCTATGGCTGGTGATGGATTAGGAATTTAGTGTAACACATAACACAGAGCATCTATTTCAGAAATATTCATATCTCTTTCTCTTGTATTCTATCAGTGATTATGCAAATACTTGGATGAGATATCTTTATTATTAAGAAAATGTTATCTAGAAACTGAAATCCAAAAAATAAAGTTTGGTTCCCCCTCTGCTTTGACTCAGTTTTCATTATCTCTCATTTAACCTCTGAAGTCCTGTTTATCCCTTTCTCTATTTGTTCTTCTTCATTAATGCAAATGTTCTTTCTTATATTTCCTTTTACATTTCCATGTTTAACATATTTGCATAGTAAATTTGTTTCCATTGTTTACAGTATAAATTGTATATAATTTACATGATATAAAATGTTTTGTTTATTCTGATCTATTATACCCAGTCATTCTCACATATACTTGTCTGGTTTTCATTACAGTACTAAGGGTACTGTAGACTGCTTTTGATTTAGTTTTTTCAAAGAAATAAATAGTAATCATTATTACAGGGAGTTCAAATACAAGTAGTAATTATTATATATTTAGATTAAAGTGGATTAGATGGACTGTATAATCTATTCATCATTGCTACAGTCTTAGTAATAGTAAAAACAATCACTGCTATTTGAAGAGTTCATATAAACCTAGCATGTTAATAACCTATTTATATAATTGACTTTTAGCATTTTTAACTCATTTATTTAACATGTATTTCTCAAAGCACACTCTCAAAAATTGACTCAATAAGTCAGGATAGTGCAATAAAAGAACAGGTCATCTCTCCAAAGAGATTACTCTAGTGAGTCATTCTATTACATTTTATAAAGATAAGTATTAATTACTAATTTCCTTCCTTTTTCACTTTTTTTTCTTTCCTAAGAACTGCATGGCAAACTGCATTGGGAAAATATATGACCGCAAATTAAAATTCAATACTTCATTAAATAACATACCTTAAGATGTTTGTTAAGGATAGTTACAGCCTTCAGAATAGAAGTTGAGCTTTGATTCAGTCACCTACATTGTCAAGGAAGACTGCCAATTGGACTGTATTTTTGAAGTTTCGCCTTTGCCATCAGTATTCATTTTAATGTCATGCCATCGATGTGTCGCTTGAAGAGGAGATCATTTCATTCTTAATATAGTCAGGTAACTAACAGTGCTTCTCACTCTGGGAAATGCAGGAAGTACAGAATGAGGAACCTTCTGGACTGAGGCACAAAGTCCAAAGAAAACCCCTGGTGAGATCGTCAAAGGCAGAATGTAAGGAGATGTGAGAAAGTGTCACATATTATCCACAAGAAGGAAGAGTGATTGGCAAGGTCAGGCTATTTGCAGAGATAGCATTTGAGTCCAGTTCGATTGAAACTTGAAAGCTTAGATAAGTCAAAGGTCGGTGAGCAAGGGAAAAGAAAAAAGAAGTCATGCTTTCCCTTATAGGAAACTTAGTAAGAAAGAGTATCACCTGTATAAGAGGAATTACATAAATGGAAAGAGAACTGCAAAAGATATTTAGTGTATGTGCCTTTATAATATATTAAAAATACACATAATTTTATCAGATTAATGAAAGGACTAATTGTGATTATCTGTATGTTTAAGTGGGGCATATTTTAAAAATATCCATAGGGTGAAACTAGGTAATATTAATACTTACTTTTAAAAAAATCTTAGGCAGTCTTGATCCATTAAAATTTGAATCAGAATCGCTAGATAAAATTTGCTTTAAAAATGCTATTTTTCTTGCCTACCAGATCTTGGAGAGAAGGGCCCACAAATGGAGTATTTTAAGCAAGTTACTAGCGTGTAGGATAGGCCTTCTTTGTGCACATATATCTCTTTGGCTTTTTCAAAGTCCTAGTATTCCTTTGCTCATCCTAAGCTGCGTTCCCTGTCATTGGCTGCTATTCCAATGTGAGTTCCATGCCATGGTCACATTAAGGTACACCGTGACACTGGACTGTTGATCTTTCCCTCACTACAATGTTATTTTTTTTAACTTTGTTTGCAATATCTTCCAAAAATCTCTTCTTTCCTTTAACCTAACTGATTTCTACCTTTCTTTCAGAATCTGACTTAGAGTCATTTTCAGTTGGAAGAATCTCTAGTGGGTATATGTGGAGCTATGTGGGCAGTTTTTTCATATTCTTCCATAGATCCTAAATCAATGCAGTCTCCATATGGCTGCAACAGTAAACTAACCTGAGGATGTACTCGCCATTAACACAACACTCTTTCCTCTATTCAGAAAATTCTTAGGAAGCATAGGGTTGGTCCTTGGCAATATGCTTTCATGTAACTACATGTCTAGTGTGGTAAACAAAAAATAAAAGTTACAGTAGAGTGAAATTATTGCTATACTAGGAAAAAAGTAGGATACATCAGGAAATGGCTATCTATTGTTTTTTCTAATAGGATTGGGTAGTACATCATAGGTCAAAATATTTTAAAGAACACAGATTAAAAACAAAGGAAACATAAAGCACACAGGTAAAAATAGGTGAAATGGAGATATTATGTTAATGAATGAAAGTTATCTCTTGTTACTGAACTCAGATTATATTTAAGACTCAGCATATATCTGAAGAAGCCAATAGAGAGCTAAATCTAGGTAGCTCTACTATAGTCTAGAATCTGACTGTTAGGATTATCTGACATTATTATTGTACCTGTATTTCTATTTTATGTGTTTTTCTTAAGTCAACCTGTTGTCATTTATCTATGGGTGACATATTTTTGAAGAACCCTTTCCCAAGTTTAGGAAGAAATTGAAGTCACAAAGGGAATACTCAAAATCACCCAGTATTAAAAAAGAAAGAGACAGACAGAGACAGAGACAGAGACAGAAACAGATGGAGGTATTTTGCATCAATAAAAGAAAATGGTGGGATGCAGTAATGCAGTTATAGTATATTGTTACAGTCTGAGAACTTGAAATTTACCTGCAATTTTCATCTTCATAAAATTTTTATGAGGAAAGCAGGAGTGATTTAAATGCCCATTTAACAATTGAAACTTTGGGAAATTTCTTGAAGGAAATCAAAACCACTTGCTCATTTAAAAAAAGATAATAAGTAACTATTACATTTTCAATATCACATTAATTTATGAACTCATTTTATTGTTTGCTTAATATTTTTACATTTCCATAGTTTATTCATTTATAATTTAGACACTCCTACATCTCTTCTGCTTTTTTTTCTTGTTTTAGTTTTGACCATTAAGTGACAAACATTTCAAACACAGTACTGTATACAATAACTGTGCACTTTTTCTGGTTTTCAGTGTGGTTTGTTCTCCAAATGTTGTGATTGGATTTGTTAGGAGGTGTAGTCTGGCTGAGAGTGGCAGGTCACTGGTGAATGGGTTGAAGAGCATATCACTATACCTCGCTCTTCACTTCTTTTTCTGCTTCTAAATTGCCATGTTGTACCAAGTTTTCCTCCAGGGAATGCACTATGTCATTATTGCATTGAAAGTTTTCAAACCTCTCCTCTTTCAAAGTATAGATGTCTGGTATTGTGTCTTAGTGATGAAGAAAATAACTAAGATTGATTTTGGTATCATAGAACTGGCATTCTTGCTGTGACTCTACCTCTGTGGTTTAGAAGTTTTTGGAACTAATGAAAGGAGTTTAGAAAACTTTGGAGATGCCAAGTAGAGAATACCTAGAATGCAGTAAACCATGCTCAATGGTAGATTCCAGTCAGAGCTCAGAGGACCAGAATGCTTATCAAAGTTCAAACAGTAAAAACCAGGATCAGAATGTTATAGGTGTGAATAATGCAGCTGGATTTAAGACCATGTGTGTTATGTCTATATTTTGTTCATGTTGTGAGCTTTTGCAGGAGACTGCGGTAAGGGGAGTAGACTAATCTGGCAAAGAAAATTTCAAGGAAACTGCATTGAGGCCATAGCATGATAGCTTTTGCTGCTTTTCATTAGAAACAGAATGTTCATTTGACATGTTTTCAGTTTCTCCAGAAGGGAAACACTTGCAAAGATGGGACTTGAACTTCATAGTTGTTGAAAAGAAGAAAAAGGTCAAATACTTTGAATCATTACACAAAGAAAATTGGCTTGAGAGTGTATAAGGAATCAACTAATCTCCATCCTTTTCTGGTCCCAAGGTATAACAGTGCAAGAGTTTTTAGTGAGAAGAGAGTTCCAGGGCACTCATCTCCAGAAGGGCTGCTTAAAAATTTGGTCCCTGGGCTTCAAATCATAACAACAGGAGATTAACAATGGCTACCCTAGTGTCTCTTGCATTCCGTTCTGAAATGCTATGTTGTGTTTGACTCTATTCTGTTTTGTTTTGTTTTGTTTTGTTCTAGTCTCTTTAAAATTAAAAAAAAAATAATTCGTTCCCTGGGATTCTGCACACAGTTTTCATCCAGGTGCTGATGGGCTTCTTCATCCATGGTCTGAGAAAACCTGTCTACTGCTTGAGATGATAGTACAGCTGGACACCATGATTGTGGTGCTGGTTTTACAGGCATGCAGAGGAAAAAGGTTGTGAGGCCAAGGATGCTCCTACTCAGACTTTACAAGAAGGACTAAAAGGCTAGGTAGTGGGCACCTAAAACGGCAGGCAGCAAAGCCAGGAGAGTAAAGCTGAAAGTGTCACAGAAATCCCAGGAAATTAGATATAGCAGGAATGTAGAACATCTTAGGAAAGTCACACGGAGTGAACAAAACCACTCGAAGAGAGAGGTCATGATGGCAACTATCATCAATGTCATAGTAGTGGAAGTGCCCAAGTCCCTTAAAATTGGCACAAATTGCCCTTGGCTCTAGACATGAACCTACTAGCTTCTGGGGTTCAGTATTCTCCTTTCGGATTGTTTACAGCTTATTGGACAGATGAACAAAGAATTGGAAAACACATGAAAAAAGGTAGCAAGGTTTTACATTTACTGAAAGTAGGGAAAGTAGTATGCTCTACAGGGTTGAGTGCAGGCCAACTGGGGTAAGAAAAAAAGAGAAAGCTCACAGTGGCCATGAGGTTAATGGCCAGTGTCTTCTTTACCCCTCATCCCTTTTTTCTCCATATGATCTAGACGATCATATCAAAAACTTGCTTCATTTCTTGCCAGAAGAATTGAAGATAGAAATTTCTGATTGCTTCAAGGTTCAGGGCTTAGGAACTGTTTTTCTGCACATGTTTTCTGCATGCCAGTTGCCTGGCAGTGCCTTAACCATTAGCCTTAGATTTGTAGGACTCAGTGTTCATTCCACTAGATTTGTGTCTTGATTTGGTCCTGCTATTTTCTATCCTCCTATTTCTCTCCTTTGGAATGGAACTGTTTATCCAGTGATATTAGATATCAGCAGTGTTTAACATGTTTTTTATTTTCAAAGGAGCTCACTGTTAAGAGTTTTCCTTGAGTCTCAGAGGGAACTTTGGACATTGACTTTTCTGCAATGCTAAAATTGTTAAAATTTGGTGACTTTTAGTGATGGACTAAATGCATTTTTGTATAAAGAGATGCACGTGAGTCCTTTGGGATCTGGGGTGGAGTTGTTAAGGTGTGAATCTGGACTACCCCCTGAAAGCCTCCTCTTCACAGAGATGGATTGTTTGGTAGATTATTGGACCATGGGAGCACTGTAGCTAAATGTTCTAGGATTAAAAATATCTCTCAGAATCATAGTTTGTTCCCAAGGAAGTGAATTCTTATAAATGATCAACCTCTTACTGCTGTCTGGCTTCATGTCTTTCCATATAATCTCTTTTACTTACCCACATTCCCACCATGATACTATCTTCCATGATGCAATGTAGCCAACCCCTCTGCCCTCGAGGCTGCTCAGTC
>RJWT010014672.1:0-20910 GCA_004365215.1 Cuniculus paca | reverse complement strand
TTTTTTTATTTTGCTCCTTATTTGTATTTTGGGTTGCTCATATAAGAGAAACCATGTCATATGTAAGCTTGTGTATCTAACTTATTTCATTTAATATTATATTCTCAAGGTGCATCCATTTTCCTACAAATGAGTCAAATTTATCCTTTCATATGGGTTATTTCCAAGATTTAGCTATTATAAATTATTTGGTTATTAATTCTAGGATTGTTTTGCTGGAAATATTTTGGGTCTTCTATGTAGAAGATCATGTCATCTGCAAGTAATGATAATTTGTCTTTGTCTTTTCTATACATATTGCTTTTATTTCTTTCTCTTCCCTGATTGCTGTGACTAATGAGAAAGATTTTTTTAACCTTAATGCAGTATATTCAGTAAATACACATTTATGGGCACCTGATAGCTCAAGGCATTTGAAATACATAAAAACATGAATCAAGTACCAACTTTGGCCTGAAGTATCCTTATAAAATGAGTACATAATACTAAAATATGATTTATTAAGTGTTATATATTTAGACATTATGTGTCTAATGGATTATATCATTATCCAAATAACTCTATCGAAGGTAGAATATTTTCCTTTATATTTGTGTTACCCATGATAGTGCTCACTGCCTACCACTTTTCAAGATAAAGATCTAATTATATAGCTACCATGAATGTTTCTCTAAACACAAGCCTATTGATCATTCATGCATTCATTCACTCAATATATATGTATTGGCATCATCTATGAACTGTATTCTATGTGTGGTCTTATGATACAGTGATAAGAAAACCAGACTGTAATCTGTTCTCAAGAAGCTTGTCATCTAGTGAAGGAAACTGGTATTAATCAAATGACCAAATGTTTGTAGGGCTCAACACATTCACGGCAAGGACTAACTAGAAAAAAATGTTCCTTAGAGACCACACAAGGTCTGGACCTGACCTGTTCACAGAATTGGGAGCTGTTTCTCCAGAAAAATTTCTCAATGTTATGTCGCTCTACCACTAGCGTTGAGGCCTCTCTCAAGGAGGAAAGGAGATGTCTGTTTTTCAGGGATGTCCTCCAAATGTAGTTGGCTCTTTATAGCTATCATAGGAACCTACCTTCTTCTGGTGTTTACAGTTCTGTGGTAATGTCTGTGTTGCATCCCAGGTATGTGCTGGGAATGGAGCCAATCTTGGCCTCTGGATGTGGGGGCTGAGATTGGTCTTCTGTGGGTGGAGTTCTCCAGGGTGCAACTGCTGTCTCCTTGCTGCTGCTTCAGACACTTCCACGTTCTGGCCTCACTGATTACTTCGCCACCTAGAAGTGTGTATGTGTGTCTGTCTTGTGCGCTGGGCTGTTGTCCTGAGTCTTAGGGTTCCCGTAGGTCTTACACTCTCTAGTTGGCCTGCCCTCTGGGATGCAATGTAGGAGGCCCAGATCACAAACTCACTGTCCTCCAGCCAGCCCTGCCCTCCGGGATGTAATGGAGGGACCTTAATGCCCTTGTAGTGTCTATTATGGTGCTGCGTATCATAAACGGAGTAAGAAAAATGCTAGACTTCAGACCAGAAAGTTCAGTTTATATCTTGGTTCTGCCATGTCCTAGAAAAATAACAACTTTTAGGGCTCTAGCCCCACCCACTTGTAAAATGATCAGCTTTGCATCTTCTCTCTATAATAGCTGTCATCAAAAATGCTAGGAGGACTCTGAGGCCTTCCTTGGCTGGTGAGAGGTCGTGGTAGAAAGATTTAGGTCTCCCTACAGGAGTTCCTCTTCTCCTTTAACTAGGTGGTATTGGGGAATGTGCCTGGAAGCCACGCAATGCTGAATTAGAGACAGAGAAATAAAGGTTCAAGAAAAATCTATTGACCAAAGAAAGTTTGTGTAGGCCTGATGCTAATAAGATGAGAACAAAGTATGAGCTGTGCTATGCGTTAAAACTGGTCCTTCCAAGAGGTAATAAAAGTGTCTGGACATACGCCTATATACCCAGTTACTTGGGATGCCAAGGTAGGACGTTTGCTTGAGGCCAGGTGTTTGAAGCTAATTGAGCAATACAGCGAGACCCTACCTCTAAAGGAAAAAAGAAGAAGAAAAAGAAGAAGGAGGAGGAGGAGGAGAGAAGGAAAACGAGGAGGAGGAGAAGGAGAAGGAGGAGAAGGAGAGGAAGAAGAAGGAGAAGGAATGGTATATTTGCAAGATAAGATAAGATGAATAGTGTGGGCCGTACAATATATGACTGATACTCTTACACAAATGGGGAATTTGACAATAGAGACAGATGTGCAGAGGAACTAGATATGAAGACAGGGAAAATGTGTTCTATAACCCAAGAAAGGCCTCAGGCTACAAGAAGTCAGAGCATGCACTGGATTTTCCCTTATTACCCTCAGAAAGTATCAATCCCACACTCACCTTGACTTTGGGCTTGTAACCTCCAGAAGTGTAAGACAATACATTTCTGTTCTTTAAGCTACCTACTTTGTGGTACTTTGTTTCGGCAGCTCCAGGGAACCAATAAAGGTTCTGTTTCCTGAAAGAACTGTGTTCCTATAATAATTTCAAGTCTTTTAAAAAATTTTTATACTTGAGATTGAACCCAAGGCCTTCACACTGAGCTACCTCTCCAGCCCTTTTGATGTATTATTCTGAGATGAGATCTTTCTAAGTGAGAAATTGTCCATGCTGGACTTGAACTTGTAATTTTCCTACCTCAGTTTCCCAGAGTCCTGGGATTACATATAGGTGCATGTCACCACACCTGGCTGGTTTCAAGTTTTCTGTTCAAACATTCCTCCACTTCAGAAAGAGTAATGGATCATCACAGTCAAGAGATCACGAATGCATGAAATTGTCCAGCGGGTAAATTTTGTCCTCAACACTGTCTTACCTCTGCTTTCTGTACTTAGCAGTTCTGTACTATGCCTCTGGCTTTAAGCATCCAGCATCCATTCTACCTATGACCAAGAGCACCTCTAGTTGTGCTTATCAGCCTTGTGAGTGTTCTAGTAGGACTTCAGTTCACTGTACATCCTTCCTTGCATTTGTCTTCATCTCACCTATGATTTAAACAATAATACTTGATGCAGGAGAGGGATAGGGGATTTTTGTGTAGCAGAAATAATAAATATTGTAGACATGTGACACTTAACTAATAGGTGAAACACCTGTCAGTGAAGAAAACATATCAGCTTTGGGGATCATCCTGGTGAGCTCGAGGGACACCTGATCATTGGTTTGTTGGTTCAGACAATGTTGGCCTTCCTGTTCCCAAAACCTGTCCTTCTCCTCCATCTTACTTCTGTATCTAAATCAGCCTGCAGGTTGAAGCCTTCTGGGGATGCCCAGTCCCAGTGACATCCATTCAGAGACATCAGCCATTAATGCTCCATAAATTATTACTCCACATAGCCAAGGTTTTGGCCCAAGCAGGCTCCTCATTCCCAGATGTATGGTTTCTATCTAGATGTCCTCCCAGAGCCTCCTGTGCTCATAGACAGGGCTTTTGGAGATGATCGCATCAGGGGGTGCTGAGGATTGCACTACTGGTGGATTAGTCCAGTGATGAGTTTACAGCTGAATGTGCTGTTAGGAGCTGGGGCCTGGTTGGAAGAAGTAGGTCACTTGGGTTGTGACCTGCAAGGGTTTATCTCCTTTCTCAGCCCCTCCCTTCACTCTGCTTCCTGGCTGCCATGACTTAGCGGCTTTTCCTCCATTCAAGCCCTTCTGCCTGCAGACAAGGACTGGAACTTCTAAAACGAGCCAAAATTAACCTTTTTCAGGTGTTGGGTTTTGTGTCTCAGCAATGAGAAAGTGACTAAGACACCAGCTCCATAGGCTTTGGGCTTCCTCTAGAAGGTAGTTTAGGTCCCCATCACTGATAAGACAGTGATCTTGATATCGCATTCTTGCTATGAACTTTCTGCCCACAACCCTCATTTCCTCTATAGGCATTTTCTTTTCTAAGATCTAAAGTATTCTCATCTTATACCTGACTTTGAGGGAGTCCTAGAAATGGGAACAAGATGGAATTTGAACATCCAGTGTGGAAGAATGGGAGATATTTACTGCTAAATGAGAGGAATATGTTCTGAGAAATGCATACTTAGGTAATTTTGTCATTGTATGAATAACATAGAGTGCACTTACACAAATTAAGACAGCTACCAAGTCACTAGATGATATAATCTCATGACACGATGAGATCATATATGCGACTCATCACTGACTGAAATGCTATGCAGCATGTGACTGTACTAATAATTATGATTATAACCATTTACTGAGAGCTCAGTGTGTGAACTGATGTTGTTTTACAAGCACTTTATTTTTATCCTGTGCTATAAGCCTAGGAAGTAGGTATGAATATTAACCCAATCTTTTAATGAAGGCTGAGACTAGCATAGATTAAAAAATTTTCCAAAGGCTGATCAGGAAGCAGTGGAATTAGGAACCAAATCCAAATAAAGACAAGGAACATAGGCTTTTATCACTTTGGTATATCAACTTCTTATGTTTACAAATTAGAGTGTTTTTTTGGACATCAGGAACTTGAATCAGTCCTGAATATTAATGAGGAATTCTGGAAAGGTAGTTTTAACATTGGATGTCATGTAAAAGATTTTCTTGTCTTTGTCCTCAGATTTATAAAAAAAGAATCTGAGAACTTACTGGTCAAAACAACTGCCTGTGGATAGGCGCCTACAGACAAAGCTTTGTATTAAATCCACATCTCCAGGCTCCGAAGACACAGAGCAAAGGAAGAATGAATAGAAACATGCTCGTTCCTCATCCCAGTGGTTCTCACACTTGAACAAGCATCAGAATCACCTTGCAGAGCTGTGAAAACATGGAAGGCTAGGCTCTGTTCAAGTATTTCTGAAAGATTCAAAGTCTGCATTGAGGCCTGAGAATTTTTATGTTTACATGCTCATGCTAGGCGTCTGAGGACCAGCTTCTGCAAAACACTGTCCTTCTATCTAGCGAATGCTGAAGCATCAGGTGAGCAGGCTTCTGATACTGTTCACTGAGTAAGAATTGGCTGCACCTTAGTAAAATGGCACTTATCCTTAGCTGCACACTGGAAATACCTGGGGAAATTCAAAATTCCACCACTGAGTCTGATTTCATTGGTCTGAGGGGCAGGTTGAGCATGGTATGTTTTATAGGCTCCTGAGGTGATTTCAGTGTGCAACCAGGGCAGAGAATTGCTTTCATAACATTTCTAAATCTGACAGTGGATAAATTAATAAACTCTCAGTCTTCATTTTTCTCTTCTATGTAATGAGATCATAATGGTGTTTATTATGCTTTTGGTGGGCAATAAATGAATTAATAAGTCTAAAACATTTACAAATGTGCCCAGCATCTAGTAAATATTATACAAGTGTTGGTTGCTATTAGCATTGTTACTGCAGTTTATTTTTTCCTTTTCCCATTTTTTCTGCTGTTCTGTTATGATGGACTCTTACATATGGGAAAGATTTTAGATCTTTTCTAGAATGGGCTGTGCTAAAGGGCCCTAAATTAGTAGAGCCATCTGGGCCCCTTCAGACCCACTTATCCATACATATTCTTCTCTTCCTCAACCCAATAGCAGCAGCTCTATTCTTTCAGTCAATGTTGTTCAGCAAAAAGAGTACTGTGTTGGATGTCAGGAGACACGAATTCTCCTTTAAGATCTAAATTCCAAAGCCTCCTTGTTTAAAATCAATTGATCACAAACATGAGTTTTATCACAGGACTCTCAATTCTTATTCTTTCTTTCTTTTTTTTTTTTTTTTGTCTTTTTGAGACAGGATCTCCCTATGCAGTTCAGGTTGGCCTTGAGCTCACTTAGTAGCCCAGGCTGGTCTCAAACTTGCAACAATCCTCCTGCCTCAGTCTCCCGAGTGCTGGGATTATAGACATGCACCACCATACCTGGCTTCTCTTTCTTTTCATACATTTTTAAAATCACAAAATGTGAAAAAAAATTCACAAAATGTGAGCCCTCCAACATTCTTTTTTTTCCAAGACTGTTTTGGCTATCTTAGTTTCTTTATATACTTCTATGTGAGTTTTAGACTCAGCTTGGTAATTTCTGAAAAGACACACGCTGGGATGTTCATAGTGATTGCATTGAATCTGTGGATCAATTTAGTTAATCAGTAAATGCATTTCCCCAATTATCTCATAACTTCCATGAAGGGCTATCAGAGTCTCAAAAGCTATGTGGAAGTATGGAACTTCTTTTTCTTATCTGTCTCCACAGCCTTGCCACCACTCCTCTCCAGTTATTGATCTCTTTCATTGCCAAATGTGACTGCCTCACACTATCTGACTTTGTATCTCTGCAGTGCAAAAACTTACAGAGATATTGTGTATGGACGTTTCAATCTTAAAACCCTGGCCATTATCTTATTGCTTCAGTTTTAACTATGACCATTAGAACAGTATGGTAGGGTCTCACAGTACCAAAGTCTCTTAGAGAAGAGGTGTCTGATTTGGTTAGATTGATGTGACAAAACATGGGTCATCTTATGGCTTTAAACCACCAGTTGCACACATCGGTCCCCCTCACTTCTTAAATGAACTTCAGATTCATATAAAACTGCCCACTGGAAGTATTCCTAGAAATTCCAAATTTCAACACATCAAATCTTGAACTCATCTTCTTACCCCAAACTCTTGATGCTCAGTCTTTATACTTGTGAAGTAAACCTTAATCAGCACAGTGAACCAACTGAAAAATGTAAGAATTGGTCCCTATTATTCCCTTCACTGCAACCCCTTTGTTTTGTCTCAACCCTGTTGTCACTGAGGTCATGAACTCAATCTCCTTTAATAGTGTTTGCCTCTGTCCCCTCTGCTACATTTCCATTGTTTCAGTCAGTATCCACTCCTTTTAACCTTCATTACTGCCACAGCCTCCCAACTGTTCTCTTTGGGTTCCAGAGTGTTCCTTCCCAATTGTCTTACATATGTCTTCTGTCTAAAATATAATTGTAATCATTGCACTTAACTGATCAAAATTTTTCAGTGGGTCACTGTGGCTTTCAGGATAAGAATTCAGACTTCCTATCTTAGCAACCGTGGTTCTTCACCATCTGGCTGCTGACCACCTCTCCAGCTTGGCCCCCAGCCCGCTCTCCCAGTCAACAGATTATGTGATCATCCGGAAGGATTTTTAGTTTCCCAAATTGGATGTGTTATTTCATGCTTTTCCACCTCCTTTCCCTCTATTGTTGCCTCCCTCTGGCTTGCTTTACTCACCCTCAACAGTCTGTTTTATTTAACCAGGATCTAGTGCCTTTTCCAAACCCAACACAAGCATTACTTCCTGTGAGACATTTCCTAGGGAACACATTTAGCTGGACTTTGTAGCTCCCACACTTAGCCCACTGCCTGGCATAAAGTAAGAGTGCAATACATATTTATAATCCATACAAATCAAAAATCTACAGTTGAGTTTTTAGGCAAAAGTGCCTGCTTATTGCAACTGCGTTTTGCAGACACTCTGAGCAATGACAACCCCTCGACCCCTCAGTTATTATAGGATGTCCTACAGATTTCTCTGATGACTTTTTTCAATTCAGCATGTCTCAGAGTGAACCACTTGGCCCCAAAGGGCAGATCTGCCACTAGCTATCATGCAGGCAAAGGGGAGATGGGGAAGGCACAGAAGAGTGAAGAGAGATTCCTATACCAGCAGCACAAAGAGTCCCTCTCAGTTTGATTATGGAAAAGTCCAAAATTCACTTTTAGAATTTAGCCTTGCATTTCCTTGGGGCCTTTGTTGATACCTGTAGCCTCTACTGACCACTTTCCTGACCATCTAGAGCCTTTCTGTTTCTCTTATTCATCTTAATACCTTACTACACTTTAATTAACTCTCACTTTTTGTCCAGTTTCTCTCTATTTTGTGTAAGAACTGTGTAGGTTAAAAAATACCATATTTCTTGATGAGAGAAACCTGGGGAAGGATTGGTGTCTTGATTGTTTTGAACAAAAAAGAAGAGATGATTTGAGAATTTACAAACTTTTTCTGCTTAAAAAAAAAAAAGCCAGGCGTAGTGGTGCATGCCTGTAATCCCAGCACTCGGGAGACTGAGGCAGGAGGATTGTTGCAAGTTCGAGACCAGCCTGGGCTACTAAGTGAGCTCAAGGCCATCCTGAACTGCACAGTGAAACCCTATTTCAAAAAGAAAAAACAAACAAACAAAAAAACTGGTAAACAAATAATGGAAAGGTGACTTGTGACTATATTTTAGAAAGGTAAATTTGTAATTATTAAAGGCCACTGAGTTCACCAAATCATGCCTAATGAACCTAATTTTCTTTTTCAGTAGGATTTCTAACTGGTAACTAAATCATAATAACAATTCATATTGATCAGAGTTTTTGTAATACAAAGCACTCTTCACATATGTTATTATTTCAGCAAGGCGCCAGCCCAGTGTGGTGGTATGCCTTTAACTATCAATCCGCAGGCTGAGGCAAGAGGATTACCTTGAGTTTGAGGTGAGCCTGGGCTCTGTAGTAGGTTCAAGGCCAGCCTGAACTGCATAATGAGAACCTGTCTCAAAACAAAACAAAACAAACAAACAAACAAAAAATCAAGGCACCGTGGCATTTTGGGAAGATGATGATTTTTTAGCAACAGATTTGACTTTGATGCTTGGTGCTACTATATTTTTCTGAGCTTCTTTCCTTCATTCGTATAACGTTGTTAAATCATACACATGAATGAAAAATAATCTGTGTTTTAGTACAGTTACTAACATATAACAATGTTTTATGGAGAATCTCATTATTATTGTTCTTAATTTTTTTGATAAACTGTGAGGAATGTATTAGTGTTGTCTTTTGCATTTGAGCAAATTGAGAATAAATGTAAGTAATTCTTCCACAAAGTACACAACAAATGTGTTAAAAAAGAGAAATTAGAAATTTGGTTCTGTTATACTCTTTCCTCTATGCAATAGAAGAGTGAGGTCACCTTATTTCCTGATTTTGCAAACAATGAGTGTGTGGAATGGAGAACAATCACCCAGGCTGTAAGATACTACAGTGTGGAGAGTTTACAGCCACGTGACTGGCCAGATCCCCATAATATGGATCAAAATCTACCTGTATCAGGATAGGCAGGCTCTCCTTCACACCACTGAGCTCTGGCCTGGCCTATCTTCTTCAATAAATTAAATGAATGAATTAATCCCTGTTAACCTAGATAATTGCACATGGATAATATGTAATGTATCAAGACCCAGATTTGTTTACAGAGAAATTAGACAAGAAAAATGGGTCAAAAATAGTGAGATTGATTTTTGTCAGCAATAAAGAAAAAAACTCTAACAATGCACTGTCTGGTGACTATAATTAATAACAGTGTTCCTTCTTGATAATTGCTAAGCTAGCACATCTTAGGTATTCTCACACACACACAAGTAACTATGTGAGGTGGTGGCTACATTAATTAGCTTGATTGTGGCAATCATTTTGTAATGTAAGTGCATATCAAAACATCATCTTGCATACATTCGATGTATACAATTCTCATTTGTCATTGTATATCCATAAAGTTTAAAAAGAAAAAATTCCTAAACATAATGATTACAAACATTAAATTTCATGAGCATGGAGTTGGAGAGACATAGCTTAATAGCAGTACATGTGAAAATGACTTCAGGATTCAAGGTGATCACATACTCATGATGAATGAACAATTTGGCAAGTCTACCACTTGATCTTTGACTGCATTTAAGGAACCTCAGTGTCCCATACAATGAAGGCAACAGCCTCAAAGTACTCTGGGATGATCAACTTGCACATGGAGTTGCAAATTTAAATCTGACCACTGTATTTTCGAAAGAACATTGCCGAACTGAAGGCCATCTGGGGAATGTTGCCAAAATGGAAAGAGGTCTTCAAAATCGAGTATGAGAAATGCTTTGGCCATACTAAATTCACTCTAGAGAAAGAATAATCCATGGAAAATATTACAACTAAAAGATCTACCTGGAAGGTTTGATTTCATCTGTGTGGATCTAAAAGGTACCACCTTGCCAGAGAGACAGCCAATGAAGTTCACCATTTCCCTGGCTCAGACATGTGAGGGGCCTACCTCTGAGCTCAAATGCATCCTACACATTTTAATTCTTGCAATAACTCTTTAAGTAGCAACTACTCTCTGACCTCATTTTTGACCCTAACCCTAAAAAAAATTGAAGCTTAGAAAACTTAAAAGTTGCTTGCCTCAAAGCTGGGCATGGTACTGCATTCCTGTAACCCCAGCTACTTGCCAGGCTGAGGCAAGAGGATCACAAATTTGAGTCCAGCCTGGGCTGTGTGGTGAGACCCCATCTCAAATTTAAATAAAAAGGGCTAGGAGTTTAGTTCAGTGGAAGTGTTCCTAGATTCCAACTCCAGCATTGAAAAAAAAAACCTTGCTCAAACTCCTAAAACTATTAGGTTTCTGGGTAGGCATGCATCCTCCTCACAGCCTTATGATATAGACATTAATTTACAAAATAGCCCAAAGCTACCAATTTGCTAAAGGCCAAAGGAGATTATATGGTAAAACTGGCTTAATAAGCACTAAATTTGTGCTAGTTTATGGGCATTTCAAAGGCATACCAGCTTTAATACAGCAATGATTTGTGATGGGCATAATTATTCCTTTCATGTAGATAAGGAAACTGGATAGCGATATGGCAACTTGCTCAAGACCTTACATATAGTGAGCGAGAGAGCATTAAAATAGGATGATGATGTGCTCTCAGAAGCAGAAATAATTTTCTATCAACAAAAGTTTTTCAAAATGTGTCAAGAGGCAGTCAAGTCTTTGTCACTGTAGTAGTCATGTAGACTCTAGCAGTCCCTATGTGTGCAACTGAGATGCTTGGGAAATTCAAGTTTGTGATTCTGTCAATTCCTTTGAGAACTCGTGTGTGTGTGTGTGTGTGTGTGTGTGTGTGTGTGTGTGTTTTACTGGGGATTTAACCCAGGGCCTTTGCACTAAGCTACAACCTCAGCCCATTTTTTTTTTTTAAGACGAGGCCTCTCTAATTTGATTGATTGCCCAGGCTGGAACCGAATTTGTGATGATCCTGCCTCTGCCTTCCAGAATGCTGGGATTATAGGCATTGCCACCACACAGAGCTAGCAGATGTGCTAAGCACCAAGAAGTTGTGTGGGAAGTAGCTGTGGATAGCAATGGAATAGAGGCTCCCTCTCTAGAAGGGAACCCAATGTGGCACATTGCTGTGGGAGTTTTGGCTTTGTAAGTGAGCTTTCTAGCTATTTGTGTCAAAGCTGAATTAGAGGGAGGCAGGCTAACCAGCACATCTAGCAATTAGAGTCCAACCCACAACTTCATGCACTGGACTGGAGACCCGTGTGGGAAGGACAGGGAAGGCGGCACCTTCAAGGGACAGGAAAATAAAATAGGGGGAGCCATGGGCAGCAACTGTGGGAGCTGTGGCCGCAAGAATGGCCTGGACAGTTGGCCTCAGTCTTGATTTGGATTGAGATGTGTATTTTGCTCTGCCTCTCAGGCCTCTCCCTTCCTGCCCTAAGGGCCATCCACTCAAAGGACTGGCAAGGTGATTCCTTGGAAACAGGCTCTTAAAGCTGGTCAGGAAGTGTTCCTTGGCTGAGATTCTAACACTGGAGGTTAGAGCTACCCTCCCTGTTTCAATCTATAGATCCCTGTCTTTTATCCCCTTCTCTAGTTCAAAAGTCACGATCTGTGAGAAGAACCTGAATCAAATACATGTACATTGAGCCAATGCTTCTGCATAGAATTAATGAGTGCAGTGAAAATGGTGATACAGGGAGA
The DNA here is from genome assembly GCA_004365215.1 of Cuniculus paca. NCBI lineage: Eukaryota > Metazoa > Chordata > Mammalia > Rodentia > Cuniculidae > Cuniculus > Cuniculus paca. The sequence goes on along the minus strand of RJWT010014672.1, from coordinate 9,111 downwards.
ATACATAACTCAAGTCTCCACTGCAACTTTGCTGGGAGCAAATATTCTCAGAGAAGCAGGCAAAGATTGTCCATTTGGTTTTTGAAAAGAATATAAAAAATTCTCCTGCTCAATGCCCACCCCACTGGTTTATCAAAAGCACCCAAATAATCAGTTCCTTTGATCAAAGTAGTAGTTCTCAAACATTTTGGTCTCAAATCCCCTTTACACTTTACAAATAATGGAACCTTTGCATATAAAATTACATTTCTCAATGTCATTTACCATCTCTGAAATTAAACTGAGAAGTATTTAAAATAATAATTTATTAATTCCCTTCAAAGTAATTCACCAGTATGTGTAAACATGATTTTTCTGAGAAACAAATATGTCTTCCAAAAAAAATATTTGGTGAAAGGACTGGCATTTTTCTACATTGTAAAAAAATCTCTTTAATGTCTGTTTAATAGAAGGCCGTTAGATGCTAGTATCCTGCCCTGCTTTCAGTTGTTTTGATATGTTGTTTGGGTTGAAGAGCATAAAGAAAATCCAGCCTTGTATAGTATGTTACTGAAAGAGGAAGGAGTGTTTCCATAGTCTTCATAGATAAGTGGGGAGCCTTTTTTTTAACTACAGAAAAGCAGGTTAATTGTACTGCCAAATCTGCACCCATATCTGTAAACTTTTCATACTGTTTCATTAAAATCTATTAGTCTGTCTTGAACTTTCAATGGATCTTTTTCCCCAGTGCATGACTTTCTAACATCATACTTGATCACTTGGAAAATATTGAGTTTTCTGATTTATGCAGATCTTCCAAATGTTGACATATTTTATTATATGGTATAAGAAATACCACATCCATTAATATCACCATGGTTCCCATCAGAAAACTTCTAAAGTACTGGAAAGCTGCCAAGCTCACGGTGGCAGATACAAATTTTTAAAAACTCTAATTTTTGCTCCAACACTCAAATTTTATCATCAACATCAAGTCCTGTCAGTTGTTTTCCTTGAGGTGACAGGCTCACTTTGTTCATTTTTTGAGAAAATGTCTGCCAAGTCTGAATAACCAGTTTGTCTGTCAGTCATTTTCTCAAGGGAAAAAAAAAGTTGTTCCATAGCAAAAAAGGCTAGTTCAACTCACTGCTCACACAACTGCACAAATGCTTTTCCTTGAGGATTCAATATGCTGCAGAAATGTTTTATGTGTCCTTTTTGTCACAGAAAATATCAAAGAAGCATGTGAACTGAAGGGTTGAGATTTACAAAAAATTAACCAGACTTACTGCTTCCTCATAAATATTCTTAAGAACACTGGCCACTCCCCCCATGAGTGTGGTAGTGACACGTTGAATGACAATGGAGTACTGTTGCCTTGATTTATTCTAAAGCACTGGCAGTTAGATCCACCATTGATTTTGTACAATCAGTGCAAATGTTCACTTAGTGAAAATGGCAAATAACATTTTTGTATTATTATGAAAATAGTTTTGACTTTGCAGACCTCCTGAAAGGTTCTTAGGACCCCAGAGGCCCCTGGACTGCACTTTGAGAACCATTGAGCTCAAGTGTTGAAGGACCTTATTAGAATGCAAATGTCATCTGGGAGGGCTGGGTAAGAAGATGAACTTCTGGCAGTCACAGTCAGTTTTGTGTAGAGGCAGCAGAGTTCACAAAGTATGACCCTCACCTTTAGGAGATAGACAAATCTGAGACAGAATACCAGATCCCACACTTACTGGCACTGTATATTTCAAGGTCTTGTTTTATTATCTGTAAATGGAAATTATAATCCTAGACCATTGCATTTTCTCTAAGGATTTAATATGTTACCTAATGCACTGTATGCACTCAAAAATTATTAACTGCTTTTGTAATTTATGTTTCTATGTCTAGTAAAAGTGGGATAGAAGATGACTGAAATTTTATGAGTTTGGATCATAGGAAACTACCTGAAGGCTTCACAGGGTTGGCATTTCCTGAGTATCAACCAGGACTAGCCATTTACAGGATGCATAGAAAAAACATAAAGAAGGGACTAAAGACAGTCTATACTTTTTAATTCATTTATTCAGTGAATATTCAGTGAATAGGGTAATTTTGTTCTCAGAAAGCCACAATGTTATGATAGTACTGGTGTAATGAGCAGGATGTGGGGAATCTAGGGAATCTGGACTTGGGTCCCAGTTTGGTACTGACTGTATTACCTTGAACATGCCTTTAAATTCTCTGAAATTCAGTTTCCTTATTTACAAATACTCAAGATAATAAATGTTTCGCTGTAAAATGTTTAAAAATGTGGTTGTGTCAATAGAATTCCCATGTGGCACATAGTTGGTGTTCAACAAATGAAAGCTATTATTTATAATTTTGTGGCGGGATAAATGTACTTCCCATGGTAGCTGGAGTTATATAATAAGCCAAGAAATAGAGAACTAGCATAATACCAAATAAAACATTCACCACCAAGAACTTGATAATGATTGGATTAAGGGTCTGGTTATCACTGAAAGACTTACTCTGTAGCTAAATCATGGTAAGGCAACTTCTTACCTTCCTACATCCACTCTTTAGCTCTAAAGTCTTACCTTTATGCAGTATTGAAGCAAGAGAGCTACATAACGACAAACTGTTGGTCAGAGAAAACAACTCAGCAAAATCTTGGTGAGGAGTAAAGAACACAGAATGTGGTGAATACAAAAGAAGTGAAAGGATTAAGAATGTGGGAGCAGAATGATGAAGGGGTGTGAGGAGCCCCTGCTAACCATGGGGACACTACACAGAGCATTGCCAGAGCCCATCGCTAATATCCTGGCCTGTTAGATGATCCAAAAGATGGTGAGAATGGCACAGAGATGGGCTCTCCACTCGGCACGGTACCACATAGTAGAGTATGTATGAGATGGAAAATGTTACCAACCTTGAAGAATGAGTGTCTTCCTGGATTCTTCAAGAGAGCTTGACAAGCTGTAATTTAATTTATTTGCTTAAGGGCTTTGTTTTATGACATTTAAAAACAAATATTCACACAGCATTTGTTAAGTTCCAGAAAGTACTGTTTCCCTTGCACATGAATGAATGCCTTTCATTCCCTAGCAACCCTATGAGATAAATTAGAGTGCCCAAATAAACTTTGAAACAAGTTAATTTGCCCAGTCTTTCCATTCATAAGTGATACACACATAGGAGACACAGACTCACTCTCTGCATTTAGATACCTACTCATATAACTTTACAATGAAAATGGAAGAAACGAGGACTCTAATGACTTTGATGCTGACACGGTGATCAGTGATGATATAATGATGATGAGGACGAGGATGGAACCCATTGTCAAGGTCACCTGTACAGTGCAAGGAAAGATCTATAGACTGTAAACAATAGGACTGCTATTCCCAGTATTTAAAATGAAAAGTAGTGTGCTTCAACTGCCAGTTTAATGTGCTGAGGGATTATCTGAAGACTGCCCACAGGGCAGCTCAGTGGAATGGGAAAGTGAGCGAGTTTATTAATACCCCTTTCTCCTATTCTCATATCCAATTCTTATCCGTAACCCCTCATCCTCTCCCTACACTCCCTGCAGGACTTGAGAAGGTTTAAAGAGTTACATGAAAGCCCCTTGAGATGACTGAGGTCTCATCCTTCAAGAACCAGCCAATTCCTATTAGAAAAGGAATTGCTGGAGGATTTTAAGAAGAGATATGTGGATTGCATTTATGTGGGGGATGCTCAGCATGAAATGATTTCTTGGAATAGATCTAAACTATCATTCACATGTTCCTATGTAAGCAAATAGCTTTCAGAAAGCCCTGTTTTTTGTGGTTGCTCTCAAAACACTCTCTCATCCAAGTAAACCACTCAGATCCTGCTTACCTAGCACTGAGGCTGTCCGCTCACCTGGGCAGTAGGCTTAAGGGAAGAAAAAAAGCCCAAGAGAATCATCTTGACCCAAGTCAGGGCATCCTTCCAATCCTGGCTGCAAGTTAGAATCTCTTGGGGCACATGTAAAAAATATACTTGGAGCCTGATTCTACCACGGTCTAATTAAATCAGAAGTAGGCCTGACCATCATTTTTTAGAAATAAAAACTATCCATGTGATTCTTTTATGATGTCAAGGTCAGTGGTCACTGCAATACAAGTTTAAAATTCTTCTGTACAGCCAGGACTACTTGGAGAGCAGTCCTGTGACAAGGGAAGTCTTCCTAGTAGAAAAGGTAATGTCATTTAACAGCAACAGGAAAAGAGCCAAAGCTTTGGAGTTCTGGGTTCACATTCTCATTCAAATAGTTACTAGCACTGTATAACTTAAGGCAGTATGATGGTCATGTACTAAACAGTATGAGAAATGTAAATCAGAATTGTATTCTGCATGACTTAAGGAGGCCTGTATTTGAACCCAGGTTCTAACAGTCACTAGCTGTGAGACTTTACATCTATACCTCTTCATTTGCAGAATGGATATATTAGTGCTTCCTTTGCAGGAAAGAGTGGTTTGTGATTATAAGGTCTATCATTAACCCATAGAGTACAGGGCTGGGCACATGGTAGCTATTATTACAAGGACTTTAGAATCTCTTACAATTCTCCCAAACATAGCTAATATCAAGCCAGATCAAGTTAGCAAGAGCTGAGGTTTCCTAAGAGGCTGGGGATAATCAGAAGCTATATCTAAAATAGATTTGAGAAGATCACTGGAATTATTAAGAACATTATTTTCTAATTTATGCAAATTAGGTAGACTGTCCAATGTAGCTTTCAGGAAGACCATTGTATGAAGATGAGTCTGGAGTAGAGTAAAATGGGAACCAGAGACTGGTTAGAAAGCTCTTATTATAGTGGTTAGGAACCTAGCTCAGTGGTACAGCACTTGCCTAGCATGTGGAAAGCCCTGGGTTGAATGTATAGCACAAAAAAAAGAGGAAAGAGAGAAAGAAAGAGAGAGAGAGAAAGAAAAAGGAAAGAAGGAAGGAAGAAAGGAAGAAAGAGAAAATTACCATAGTAGTACTGGAGGAAGATAACAGAGGTTTGAGTAAGGCAATGTAAGGACCAAAGAGTAGGAAGGAAACCTGTGTTAGTTACTTTTTTCTCATTGCTGGGACAAAGTTAAAGGAGGAAAAGTTTGTTTTGCTCACAGTTTGTGGAGGTTTCAGTCCATAATCTGTTGGGTCCAAGGCAGAAGGGCACACAGCTAAGGGCAACAGTTCATGGTGGCAGAAAACAGCAAAAGCAACAAGAGCAAAAAGGGAGGAGCACACAGAGGAGATTTTTTTCTGTCCCTTATATCGCATGTAGGCTACCCACTCCAGGGTGGGTGTAGCATTCACACCCTTAATCCTAGCATTGGACCATGAATCAATCACAAATTCTGGAAGCCTGTACCTGTCCCTGCATGAGGCTTTGGGGGACAACCAGGCACAAATCATAACAAAACCAGACTCAGATTTTCCTACAATTCTCTTCAACAAAATGCTTCTGTGACCGCCCCCCCCCCCAATTTGTGGGATTTCTTCTCACCAGTAAGTAACTAATCAATTCTGCATAGGACACCAGATGGCCATTTCTGATTTTAGTCAGTTCTGAAACTATCTGGAGATAAGAGAATCCAAAGGTTGAGGACTCGGTCCCATTTCTGATACCAGTCACAAGCCACAGGTTGTTTTTCCTGTGCTTTTAATTGACAAGCTACCAATCAGGGTCCCCACTCTCCCCTCTTCATGTTGGATTACAGGGGTCACAGAACTCAGAGAAATATTCAGTTACCTTTTCTCTTTTAGTATGAAGAATAGTCAAAAGAACGTGGATAAGCATGAGCTGAAAAGATACGTGGGGAAAGCTATACGGGAAAAAGAGTATGGAGCAAAGATGATGGCTCTCTCTGCATGAGCTGTCATCCAGGAACCTCCATGAGTAGTAATCTGGAAACTCTTAGAACCCTATTCTTTCAGGTTTTTATGAGAGCTTCATTGCACAGACATTGGGACCAAGAAGGTAAAATGAATAATTAAAATTAAGATTTTTTTTCCCCATGGGGCATGATGGCACATATCTGTAATCACACTGCTTTGAAAGTCTGAGGGAAGAAGATCATAAATTCAAGCCTAGCCTGGACAACATAGTGACTTAGTGAGTCCCTGTCCCAAAATTTAAAAAATAGGGGATATAGCTTAGTATGAAAGCTGTTGATTCAGTCCTCAGTTCTCACAAATAAACAAAACAAGCCAAAAAAAAAAAAAGAAGGAAAAGAAAAGAAAGATTATTTCCAAATAAAAACTCAAGAGTTTGGGTGTAAAGATAAAGACTCGGAAGTCATTGACAAAGAAGTGATACTTGGACTACTTGGAGTGAACTTTTTCCTTCCAGAGGAGACTATACTAAAGACATCTATGAAAAATTAGAACTTTTTCCTTTTAGAGATAGGTTGCTTCTCCAATTTTCTCATGCTCAAAGTGTAAGTTCCCACCCACTTCTCTCCTCAGCTCAGATGAGTGGATAGAAAAATTACACCTCTGCTAGAAAGCATACTTGCCTAAAAGGGATATATAGATACTGGCTACCAATAGGTGAGGGTATGATTGTGGTTCCATTTTCACTAAGAAGGAAGAGCAGAAAATGGCCCTAGGATAAAATAGTGCACAAATTTCCAAGTCTCATTGTATACCCCTCCCTCTTTTCTTTACTATAAAGCCTATGCACACCTGAACAAGATGAAATGGAGATTTGAGGCAATAAAAGGCCCCTCCATCTCCTTCAGAGCTAACTTTGAATAAATCCTTTTTCCTTTCCATCAAAATAAATGACCTTGCATATTTCTTATCAGTGGCAAGTAGTATGAACTTAAGCACAAGTAATAACAGGATTGGTTAAATTTTTGGTCATTGGTGATTAACTTAAACCTTCAACCTTGTCCCCTCCTTAGAGGCAGTAGTATGCCAGGATACTGGGATGGAGGTTAGGAGACTGAAGGCAAGGACCAAATATGCACTTCATAATGCCACAAAGAGACATAATCCAATAAGATGATTCTTGAAAGTAGCATGGGCATAAGGGACTTTACCATGTTTCCCAGGTATCTGATTTGAATTCTTGGAAATGGAACATGGGACTGAAGCAAGAGATTAGGGTGTGGCAGTCTGGCAGGGAAAGTGGGAGTGACCTGTTAGTTCCAAAACTCTAGGACACATGCATAGAACAATTCCCCAAGCCCTGCATGTGTAACCAATCAGACCAAGTTTTTGATAGACAACCAAGTTTTTGATAGGCCTGAAATCAGCCTGAGGAGTTGAAAATACAAAAGGACAGTTGCCACTGAGCTCTTCACTATGGTGTTCTGTCTTTCATAGTAGCCTGCTTCTGTGCCATGGAATATACTTCTTTTCCTGCTTTTGCTTGGCCAAAACTCACTCATCAGAGAATGTTTCTTTTCTTACCTTTAATAAATGTAAAACCTTGCTACCTTTTGCATTTGTCTTGACCAATTCTTTGCTCAGGACAGAAAGAACCTAGAAACTACCTCTAGAAAGAGACTGTAGCACCCTAAACCTAGTAAGAGGTCCACTTATTAAGACTAAAGAAAGGTTTTGGAGAACCATTGAGTGTTGAGTTTTGGACATGTGAACTTGGAGTCATGTGACTTGTTTAAGTTGGGAAAACATACAGACAGGCATGTGGGTTTGAAGCTCCAAAGACAGGACTGGACAGGTAATATATATTCAAGAACCATCTTCAAAGAGGTGGTATGAGTCCAGTGAGAAAAAAGAGCATGAAAGGAAAATAGAAGGGCATGCAAAGATGAGCTAAGATAAGTAGAAAAGAGATATAACTAAATAAATCATATTGTTAAGGAGACTACAACTCCAGGATGCAAAATTATACAAGATTTTCCATATCAGTACTTCCTAGGTTTAGTTATGGTTCTTTCCTTCTAGTTCCATCATATTCCAAAACCCTTAAAGATACTGTGTCTATTAACTAGCTTATTTTATAAAGGGACGAAACCTGATCTTAAAGGAACAGATTGAGAGAATTAAAAGAATGTTTTTGGTGAAACATCTCATATCATCCATCTACAGAAAAATTAGTAGGACTCATACTTTTCATCTCTAAAATGGGGCCTTATCTTTCTGTGGGCTGGCCATACTTTTTCTGTAAACAAAGAGCAAGATGGAACTTCATATATAGTCACAAATTGCATGGAATTTTCACCATAGAAAGCACATACATATTCCTGGCCCCAAACTGTAGTGTGTCTCTCTCTCTTTCTCAAGGACTCACATTCCAACTTTTTGACTGTACTTTTAAATTTCTGTCTAACGAATCCCTTTATGCCTCTTACTAACATGTCTTGAAAATTTTTTCCACAACTGGAGTCAGTAAATCTGCAAATTTATTCTGCAGGAAGGGCACATTTAGGCTCCTTATTTCTGCTTGGAAACCTCTTAGGACATCGGTGACAAAGGGACTCAGAACACATTCCTGCACAACACTAAAAGAAGCCTGTATTAGTTTCTATGACAGTGAAAATTTCTCAAGTGTAATGACCATGCCTTACATAGTCCTGGACTCTTAGTGCCTGACACACAGTAGGCACTCAGTAAATGTTGAAAGAATGCGTTAATGGATCAGTGAAGTGAATAAAATCCCAAGAAACATCTCTGATTCAGACAACCCATAAGTGAGTGCTGATGTGTGTGTGTTTTGGGTTGTTTAAGAGTATGGTGTGTTAGATGGAAGATTCAGCCCACAAAAAGCATAAGGAGACTCAGTCATTCTGAGAAATCTTACTGCTAGAGTTCTGTGGTCTCATTCTCCTTTGCCTGAGGAAGCTCTTTCATGATCAGGGCTCCACACAAGTAAGTGTTTAATTTATTAAGAAAAACAAAAATGAATCTTATTGAGTCTTTCAGTTTTTTACACTAGGGAGGCAATGCAGTGTTTACACATGTGTGTTTGGTTTATTTCACTTATGAGTATGGTCTCAAGTCGCATCCATTTACCTATAAAAGCCTCAAGGTGATCATTTTTTATAGCTGAATAATACTCCATTGTATAAAAGTACCACATCTTCTTTAACCATTCCTCAATTGATGGGCATTTGGGTTGTTTCCAAGATTTGGCTATTACAAATTGT
>RJWT010014671.1:0-20889 GCA_004365215.1 Cuniculus paca | reverse complement strand
GCTTTCATTGTTTTTTTTTTTGATTGGTTTATTCTGTTCTGTTTTGTTTGATTTTATTTATGCCTGATGGTATGGGAAGTTATTTTTAAGATAACAATAAGCATTATGGTAGCCGTTGTTTTCCTTTTAACTTGTTTTGAAGTCTAGTATCACATTCATTATTTTGCTTTGATTGACTCTATTCCGTTTTGTTTCTGTTTTACCACTTCAAAAAAAAAAAAAAACCTCCAAAATTGTGAGCCAGAATAAAATATTTCTCTTTATATATTGATTTATCTTAGGTATTTGTTTAGTATTACTCTTTTTTATTTTTATGTTTGTTTTTATTCTTTATCTCATGTAGTTGCTAAAGTCGTGGAAAGCTAACATGCTTACTTGAGTCATTTTTAAATTTGACTATGTCTAGTAGCATCTGAAAGTATCTTATAAGTAAATCTGGCTTTAAACATACAAATAACTTTTCTTTAGCATGAAATATTACAGAGAAATACAAAATATAGACTCACTAGATAGAAAGAAAATGACCTCTGATGGAATTGCTATTTTTCTGTGTGTAAGTTATGGTAAAAACAACCACAGATGTGAATGTGTCTAAGGTGCATAATTTCTCCATATACTTTTCCAAAACCTCTTCAGTCCTTTGCCTGTATGATATTTGTTATATCCATAACTACTCTCAATTTTTATTTAATATTTCCTAAATTGACATTACAAAACTTATTTAAATAGAAACCGATGTGACTTAGATAGAGCAGATAGTACTTATGAAAATTAATGCATCGGAAACACATAAAACATTAAATAATAGCAAAATTCCTTTTCTTGTCAATGTCCCTGTACCTAAAGCCTTATCTATACTTATTTAAAGGGATCAGTTCAATTTAGAGGGACATATAATGCATACTAGCAAGAAGCTGAGATCTTTTTGATATAATCAATTGACATATAACCTTAAGGGAAAAATATAACTGTGTGAATAAAATTGTATTTGGTGCTGCAACATGAGAAGTGCAGTCAATGGGAACTACAATGCTATACGGGAACTATCAGAATTCTCACTATGCATTTCAAAATATGCTGTTCCTTGATTCTTTTTTCTGTAAGTAAGAGATAGTGATGATCAGAAGGAAAGTTGGGTTAGGGTAGTGCTATAGTTTGTGTCTACATGTCCCCCCAAAGCCTCATGCAGTGTTAGATGGGGCTTTTACAGAGGTCACTATACTAGAGTGTGTGATTGTGATTCATGGTTCAATTCTATGTTTAAGGGTGCTGGAATTAAGGGTGAGTGATTACTGAATCAATCTACTGATTGGGTTGGGACCTCTCTCATTTTGGTAGAGTGGACAAAATATAAGGGACAGGAAGATACTTGTCTCCCTTCTCTCCATTGTTTGCTTGTCTTCAGCCGCCATGATTGGTAGACCCTCTGCCATGTGCCACCCTGCCTTGGAGCCAGCTGATTATTGACTGAAATCTCTGCAAACTGTGTGCTAAATAAATGTTTCTTCTTTTAACTTTGAGCGTCACATATTTTGTCTCAGCAACGAGAAAAGTGAGTAAAACAAGTAGAGATCAACCAAGTTCTACCGCTAGTGGGTAGTACATCACTATATTGTATGTAGTGATCACTACATAGGAAGATAGCATACTACCTCAATGGGAACAGTCCTTGTTACTTCTAAAATTTTCTCAAATTTTTGCTTTTGAACTAGACATTAAATAATTTTAAAAAGTAACTGCCACTAACAAACTTGTGATCCTCAAAATAAAATCACATAGTATGAGGCTCAAATAAGTGCCAGGAGCAAAGCGGTTAACCTTGAATGCACATTTAACCCCAGACATGAAAATAATAAGCATATAAAGAACAACATGAAAAAAGAGTGGATCATTTTAAGCAAATACAGATTTGTTTAATTTGAATGGTTTCTGATTACAGAGCATTTTCTAAACCTTTGATTAATTCTTGTTTAGAAAGTGAGAACACAATGATGTATTTCTGCTTAAAGGATGTGTAAATGTGCTGCTTACAAAAGTGGAGACATAAGAGTGTTGTCTTATGTGGGCAGATCTTATAGGAGCTTCTCAGTAGCGGTTCTCTTACACACTAGGTTATCAAGAAAGGGTTCATAGTTTTATTGGTATAAATTTATCATTAACAGGAACTTCAGCATATTTTGAGTGTTTTAACATCTGTAGTACACCTTTTGAATATTTCTAATTGTAATTGAAAGTTTCATATTTAGAAAAGGTCTTTTTTTTCATGTGTTTACCAGGAAGTGGGCATTTCACTTATTCAAGTTTTCTGTTCAGCATTTGATATTATGCATCCCCTAAATAGGAAACTCAAAGTATTTCCTTCCCTGTTATCATTCTAAAGTTCATCTGGATAAGATGCTTCAAAACTAATGCAATTTGATTTGATGAAATCTACCAGATGAAAGATGATTTTTTAAAATCTGAAACAGAACTGGAGATGATCAAAGACATGCTCTACTTGACCAACCTGCCTCCTATGCAATACACAACTACCTTCCTGGTACACATAGCAAGCAGGAAAGAGAGTCTTGCTGTTTTCAGGTGGCTGCTTTAAGATCAATATCTTCTTTCCAGCTTAAAATTTCAAGACTAAGAGAACCACAAAAATCTTTTAATAAGAGAACTTAATATCTATTTAGACAATTTTCTAACATGAAAAATATTGAGACTGAGAAATTTTAAAATATTTGTTCAAGACAATTGATTTACATAATCATCAAACCAGGATTCTAAACTAAGTTCCCTAATTCATGGTCCAGTTAATTCATATTTTCAGGTCATTAGAAATAGATCTATTGTAAAATATGCCAGGATAATTATGAGGTATAAAGTTCATGGAATTATTTCCTAATATAGGCAAATTAATACCCATTGTAGATTTAAAATGTTTCCAATTTCTTAGATATTTTTCCATTCAGAAATACAGCTTTTCCCCTTGATTTGGGTCAGCACTTTATGAGTGGCTTGAACAATACATGGCAGCAAAGAAGGCTTCTAAGATTTTGTCATAAAAATCCTGGAAGATTTCCATGGTATTTTGGAACACTCCTTAGGAAACTGTTAAATCTGTGTGCCAGTTAATCTAAATCGCCAGCTTGATTGGATTAAGAGATTTCTGGATAGGCCATTGGATCTTGGTGGCATTTACTCAACACTGGACTAATCCACTTACATTCATAGTTGAATATGCTATTAGGACGTGAACCTGCAGCTGGAAGTAAGTCACTGGGACATGACTGTGGAAAGTGCAGGCTTTGCTGACATTGTTCCCCTGCTCTGATTCCTGGCCACTATGAACTAACAAGTTTTGATCTGCCATGCCTTACATCTTAAGGTTTCTGCCTTGGAGTTAACCAATGGGGGACTGAAATCTCTGAAAACATGAGCCAAATTAAATGTATCTTCCTTTAAATTGAGAGTTTTGTATTTTGTATTTTGGCAATGGAACAGGTGATGAATATAGAAAGTTGGTGCCAAAGAATTGGTGATTGTTGCTGTGACTATGCCAAACCATTTGACTTAGGAAGAGATTGGGAAGGTTTAGAAGTGTGAGCTACAGATGCTGTAGAATGCTGTAAAGAGAAATTGGTGAATGATTCTGGTCAGGGCTCAGGAGACCATAATGCTGATAGGAATTTAGAGAGTAAACATCAGACTCATGAGCTTTCAACTGGAAATGAGGATTCTTCTTCAAGAATTAAACTAGAGGCCATTCATGTTGCATCCTAGAAAAGAATTTGCCTATATTTTGTCCATGCCCTGAGATTTATGCTGAAGCCTGAATTTAAGTATATCAGACTAATTTATCTGGTGCTAGAAATTTCAAGACAGCCCAATGTTCATGTGATGGCATGAGTACTGCTGACTACTTTTAGGCAGATCTACAAAGAGAATTAGAAGTAAAAGACAGAAGAAAGATTTTTTAAACATTTAAATTTTGACCTGAAAAGAATGATATGTAAAGTTTGGGCCTAAGGAGGTATGGTTGCTGAAGATATTAGTTCCATTAAAAAGAAACTTTGAGGAAGGTCAAAGTTTCTTTCTGGTACCTTGAGAGCATCTCAGGAATCAGTAAGACCCCATGCATTGCAAGCACAAGGATGTAAAAGCGTAAACCTTTTATTTTAGATGAGAGCCCTAGGCCCCCTGCTTGAGAAGCATTGCCTAGTGAATTGATTCCCTGGGATTCATCTCACTCTGCTCAGTTATTAAAGGATTCAGAGACTGCTGCAACTAGGGTCCATGGGGGCCTGGTTAGTGCTCCACTGATGGCAGACCTTAGTGTTGTCCATGTAATTCTGGCTTTATTTGCAGACAGATTATAAGATTTATGGTACCATGGAGGATCCCAGCAAGATTTCAAAGAACGGTTTGAGAGACCAGGCAATGTTACCCTGAGAAGAAGATGCATGTGGGAATGAATTTGAAGGTGCAGGGAGGACCTCAGGAAATCAAAGATGCCAGGAAGAGGGACTAAGATGAGATGCATGCAGCAAGCAGAGTGAGATTAGGAGAGAGACAAGGTGGGCTACAACTAGCAAGGCCATAGGGATGAGGCTACGTAAGCCCTCTGAAATTCACATCTTACCACCATATGCTGTAGATGCTGGACATGAAAGTACAGGACTTAATATTTGTCCTATTGGGATTTGGTTTTTCTTTGGTCCTACTCTTTTCTAACTCTATTTCTCCCTTTTGGAATGGGAATATTTATTCTGTGCTATTGTATATTAGGGTATGTAACTTGCTTTTTGGATTTTAGGGGAGTTCACAGCTAAGAGTCTGTTGTGAGTCTCAGAGGAATCCTTGATTTGAACTTTAGATCAGTGCTGCAATGGTTGACTTTGGAGAAGGGACAATGTATATTTTATTCTACACAGGATAGTTACATTGTACTAGGCAGAATTGTTATCTTGCTATTATGTTCATTTGGAGATTAAATATGGTTTATGAAGACAAAATTGAGAAGGAATAGACTTGTGCCTATCAGCTAGACCGTTCATATGTGAAACCTCCAGTCAACTGTTCTAGCAAAGCCCACTTTAAAGCTGTACAAGCCAATGTGTCAGACATGTGAGTGAAGCCATTTTCTACTCCCCAAAGCAGCTAATTTTGTCACCAAAAACAACAAATTGTCTGCTTGTGTTTAATTTGGGAAGTTTTATCAGTCTTAGTGTAAGACTTATTGTAAAGTGGTTCAATTCTTTATGGAAGCCTGTCTTAGTTACTTTTCTCATTGTTGAACAAAATACTAGAGACTCACAAACTAAAGTAAGAAAGATTTGCTCTAGATCACAGTCCTTAGAGGTTTCAGTCCATAGTCAACTGGTTCCAAGGCAGAGGAGCAAGGTGGAGGAGCATCTCAGAAGGTAGCAAAGAGCAGGCAGCAGCAGCAAACTTGCTTTCTTTCTGTCTCTTTATATTCCATGCAGGCTACAAGTCTACTGATTTGTGGATGGTGGCTTTTGTTACCCACACCCAAACTGTGGTCATTCCATTCAGTGAGCTCATTTAGTACCACGCATCCATAATTCCAGTATTACATTCCCTATATGCAGCCATCTCTAAAAGCCCCACCTATGAACACATGAGGCTTTGGGGGAACATCTAGACACTAACCATAACACAAGCTTAATATTTTACCTAAGGTTGGTTTATCTTAGAAAACTAATAATCATGTTTTATCATCCATTCTGAAGTTTGAAGTATGTGTGAGGATGGAGCATTAGCTATCTTCTCCATAGAACTTGAATTTCCTATTTCATATGATGTTAATCTTCCATTTTATCCTTTGTAGAATCAATAATCTTGTTCAAGGTACTTTGGTGTTTTTAAGTAGCAATGGTTTTAGACTTTAGGTTGCTCCTCAGTTTGTAATGAACTCTTTGATAATGGCAATTTTTAACAACATTTCCTGTCTCTGCTCAGCTTTTGAGAGCCTGAAATGATTCTACTGGCTTTTACTCTCATGGTGTTTTCTTCTGCTACATAGTTATCATATAAGTTTCTTTCCATGTGGGTATTAGTGACAGTTTTGAGAATTTAGTTAGTTTCTTTTGTTGTTGTTGTTCAGTAATTCTTTTGAATTTAAAGTGATATACAAAAGCCACGGAATTTTCTTTTTTCTTTTTTTTGTTTTTTTGTTTTTTTGTACTGGTAATTGAACTCATGACTTTGTGCTTGCCAGGCAGGCACTGTTTCACTGAGCTATATCCCCACCCCAGTCCCAGAATTTTCTCTGTGGTTGCAGTAGATATACCATTTAAAAATTTTCGTTCATTTAATTTGCTCTTGGCAACATGAGATCTTCCAATCCAGAGTTGTATTGTCATGCTTACAAAGACCTTTTAAGTATCCCCTATGAATGGCATGATCAATCTGGAATCTGGAACTGATTAAGAGGAAAACACCTGAGGTAAGAAGGTATTTAAAAATTTTGACAGTGAAGGAATACTAAAGAAAAAAATTTAAAAAGAAAAAATAAATACTTAAAATTATAATTTAAATAGGAACATAGAATCTGTACTTATAGATGACTCAGTTACACAATCAGCAGTTATTAAAGATGTTCTTTTAAAGAAAGGAATAGTTTTAATGTGCATGATCCTAGACAGAGGAGAAATATCAATGAATTATGTGTTGAAGCTCCAGAGGAACAGATGTAAACTTAATATAGTGAAGAAACTTTGTAATTAGGAATAGGCTTACTTATGGACCTCTGACCTTGTTTTCTCCTTGAAAGTTTTTTCTTTATTATGTACATTGGATGCATGGCATTATCTTTGCTTCTACAGGGGGATTTTTCTATTATTATTTTTATGTATCACACACTTATTTTCTCATTATAACATTGAACTATGAAAGGTAGCTTTAACATGAGTGTAGTTTTATAATTATTTGCATTTTTGTTTTTCCCCTATTATATTGGATTCACTTTAGTGCCTAATAAAGAGTGTTGCAAAGGAGAGGTTCAGCAATTTTGACAGAGAATATATTTTTAGTACATTTATTTGTTGAAAACGATTGAATTAGTTTACCTTATTACAATTGTGCTACAAGCATAAATTAAGTGTACTGATAGCCTACTGTGTATCCTAAAAAATACCTGAACATATTCCCACTTATCTAAAAATGCATTCTTTAGAAAATCTGCAAGATAATTGGACACATTACAATCACAATCTGTAGGTGTATAATCCTTAAATTAAAAAAAAAATAAGGCCACACAATATGATACCATGTTAAGTTGGAATAAGTGTTTGGCAGTATTGCAGCTCTGTGTTTTTAGTGTTTCAAGAGGTGACAAATGTAATATTTGCTTAGATTTAAAGGATTTTAACATCTGCTTTGAGGACATATGAAAAGAAACCAACTTGAATGCCTTTGCAGTCCACATCCAACCTTTATTAATTAATGAAGTCTTTCATTATTTAAATAAATAACTATGCAAAAATCATTTATCTAGCAGCTACATACTAAACTGAATTATTAAAAATCATGAGCAAGCGGTGTTTAAGAATTTATACATGAAGTTTAAATGTTAAGAATATTTTTCTAAAACAATGCTCTTAGCTATGAATTTGCTTCCTAATTGGTGTGGTACTTGATAATGTTGGGAGAAAATTTCTTTATGATGGATTCTTATGCTTTTGCTTTTACTATTAAAAACAATTGAATGTATATTTTAACAATCCAATTTGCACATTTTCCTGTTTGTTTTATTCTCTCTTTTGTATTTCCTGCCTTCCTGCTTTCCAATAGGATGGTCAGTTTCTCATTTGCACCTCTGTTGATTCCCCACATTTTGGCTTAGTCACTCCTTCATGCCTCAATTTCTGGTCTGATCCCCCACAAAGTCTCGTTATTTGTAAAAATTCTCTTCCTTCTGCCATTGTCCTTCCATCCTTTCCTTATTTTTTCTTTTATGTCCAACTCCTCTCCTCTTCTTCAACACTCTTCTTTTTGGTCCTGTTTTTGTAAAAGAAAGAAGAAGCAGAATAAAATCTCAGATGTTTTGATGTATTTATGTGAATTTCTTCTATCTTATTTAAAAAGAATTCTTCCATTTTGTTCTATTCTCTGTATATATCTTGCCATTGGGGAAAGACAAATAGAAACTAGAGAAAAAAGAAGTGAAATGAATAAGAGTCGAGGGATAAATATGGAAAGTTGGAAGAAAGAGAAAGAAAAATTGGAATAGATTCATAAAAAAGACAATGTTTGTGTTTCAGGTGAGATCCAAGAGCCTTGATAAAATGTAGATAGAAGAAATCAAAATAAAGGACGGAACTTTCCAGAATGTGCTGAGAGTTGGAGGAGCGGTGGTTACCCAGACTGCTCTAGGCTAAAGCACTCCTTCCAGCTTCCCCCACTCTGGCCCAGCCTGCTCACTTCCTGTAGAAAATGTTGAAAGAAACCACTTACTATGATGTTTTGGGGGTCAAAGCCAGTGTCACCCAAGAAGAACTGAAAAAGGCTTACAGGAAACTGGCTTTGAAGTACCATCTTGATAAGAATCCAAATGAAGGAGAAAAGTTTAAACAGATTTCTGAAGCATATGAATTTCTCTCTGATACCAAGAAAAGGGAATTATATGACAAAGGAGTAGAACAGGCATTAAGGAGGGTGGAGCAGGTGGCAGTTTTGGATCCCCCATGGATATCTTTGACATGTTTTTTGGAGGAGGAGAAACAATACAGAGAGAAAAGAGAGGTAAAAATGTGGTGCATCAGCTCTGGGTTACCTTAGATTTATATAATAGCGCCACAAGGAAACTGGTTCACAAAAAAAAAAATTTGTGACAAATGTGAAGGTTGAGGTAGTAAGAAAGGAGTTGTGGAGTGCAGTCCCAAGGTACTGGAATGCAAATAAGAATTCATCAGATAGAGCCTGGAATGGTTCAGCAAATTCAGTCCATGTGCCTGGAGTGCCAGGGTCATGGGTAATGCATCAGTCCTAAAGATAAATGAAAAAGCTGCTTGGAAAGAAGATAAAGAGAAGAAGATTCTGGAAGTTTATATTGACAAAGGTATGAAAGATGGCCAGAAGATAACATTCCATGGTGAAGGAGATGTAGAACCAGGATTGGAGATATTACCAGTGTGTTAGATCACAAGGACCATGCTGTTTTTACTCAATGAGAAGACCTTTTCATGTGTATGGATATACAGCTGGTTGATGCACTGTGCAGCTACCAAAAGCCAATATCCACTCTTGACAACTGAACCATAATCTTCACCTCCCATCTAGGTCAAATTGTCAAGCATGGAGGCATCAAGTGTGTGCTAAATGAAAGCATGCCAATTTATTGTAGACCATATGAAAGGGGCTGTCTAATCATTGAATTTAAGGTAAACTTTCCTGAAAATGGCTTTCTTTTTTCTGATTAACTCTCTTCACTGGAAAAACTCTTACCCAACAGGAAGGAAGTAGAAGAGACTCATGAAATGGATTGGGTAGAACTGGTGGACTTTGATTCAAATCAGGAAAGACTGTGACATTATAATGCAGAAGTCTATGAGGATGTCGAACATCATCCTAGAGGTGGTGTTCAGTGTCAGACCTCTTAATTGGGGCAATAAATAATACTCACTGCTGGCATTTAGTACAGTAGTGAATGTGTGAAGGACTATAGTCATCATATGCTCACTATTTGTTATTGTTTTTGTTTCAATATTTAATTACAATAGTGTTTAAAAGTTAATGAAGAATAAACACAAAACAAAACTCCAACTTTGCCCTGTATGTATGATGACTTCAATGTGCAAGATAAAATTTAATGCCTGAAAAAGTACCAAACCCTGGTGTCTGTTAGGCCATACCTTGTAATTGATTTCAGGGGTGAAGCTTAGACTGAAATGCTACAGATAATGTGTCAACTTTAGTGTATGACACTTCATTGCTAAGCTATGGATTAAAAATGTATTTATTTGTAAAAAAAAAAAAGAAATACAAATGAATGTTGTTAATGATGATGTTCATCTGACTCCTGGTCTTTATGGATTTTCTTTTAGTACTTCTTTTAGTATTTTTGTCTCTATCACATTCAGCTTAAAAAGAAAAAAACTCTTCTCTTTCTGTTTCTTTCTAATTTTTTCTCTTTCTTTCTTTCTTTCTTTCTTTCTTTCTTTCTTTCTTTCTTTCTTTCTTTCTCCCTTCCTTAGTTATGCTGGGTATTAAACTCAGGCCAGCATATGTACTATGTCAATGGGATATACCCTCAGCCTCTAACACTTTTCTTTTGTTTTATAAAACTGAAAAAATTTTAATATGCTATAGCAAAAATAAATTAAAAAGACCTCATAAAGGGGAAAATCCCTCAAGACAGATATCTCTCCTCCAGAAGATCTCTAAATCCAAGCCTGCAGAACTCAAGTCTCACACATTGGTCCCTCTTGTGCCCTGCACAAAGACTATATGCATAGACAAGGGTGATAGCACATAAAGCTAGTTTTCATTTCAGTCTTTTTATTTTCTTTTGTGCCTTTAAAACAAGTCTAAACTACAGATTATTAATGCTCACAGCTCTATAAAATAGAATATTTTTTTGATGTGGTTAGACAACTAATATTTCTATTCTCTCTGTGAGTTAAAAGTGCTCTTCTTAATATAACTCATTGTTTCTCAAATTTTTCTTGTGGTTCAGAATTGGAAAAACCAGTTTAATCACCTGCCTGCTTTCCTTTTTCCCTCTCTCCCTCCCTTCTTTCTTCACTTCTTTTCCCCTTCTCTCCCTCCCTGTCCCCATTTCTTCCCATTTTCTTTCCTTTCCTTTCATGATTTCCATTTCCTTCTATTGGGTGATACTCTTTTGATACAATAGAGATCTTCCTAATCTCTCAGTAGAAAGGAAGGAGGTGTTGTTTCTTGAAGGATAGGTGGTATCATTTCCAGGGTTCACGCATCAAGACCTATACTGTATTTAAATACAAGCTGTGTTCTCTATAAATACAAGGACCTTTGTGTGCTCTTAGAGCTGTGTAGCCGAACAGTTGACTGAAATATATTTTCAAATAGAAGTGAATGCTTTACTCACACTCTGATTTTAGCTTATAATCACTTTCTCCCTCCTGCCCTTACTCCTCCTTCACACAGATGGGAAAAAGAAACTAGGATGAATTTTCTTCTAATAAGAATACAAACATAGAAAATAATTTGCAAAGCACATGTCTGAAACATTATATATGTAACTGAAGCAAAATTTAAAAAGGTGAAACATGACATTTGAGTGAAACATGGTAGCAATTTTATGATATGCTCTTGTATTAATAACATTCCAGGTATAAATTGGAAAAAGCAAATTTTAGCTGAAGAATGACATCCAAACACCAGAGCAGAAACTGATCTCAGCTCTCACACATAAAATATTTGTATTTTAGTAGAAAGCAAATCTTAATCTGCCCTTTTCTCCTTGCCTTGTCTCTGCAAGCTTTCATTTGTGAAATTAGCCTTTCTTTTAAGAATGAAAGAATGAATGCTCTACAAAAATCTTTCATTTTTCATACTGTGTTCCATCTGAAATGATTGGTTGTTCAGAATCATTGGTTTGCTGGAGATTATAGTTCCATGCAGATTGACCTGTAACCTGGGCAACAGAGTGGAGGGATTGAACTGGGCTCTTACAATGTGAACAATGACATTCAATGTCATACCTCCTCTTAACAGGGAAGAATCAAAGTTCTGCTGCTCTTGTGGTTGACATTAGTGAAGACTGAAGAAAACAGCCTCAGAAAGTGGATTTTTTTTTTGTCTTTCTGAGACAGGGTCTCATTATGCAGTTCAGCTGGCCTTGGGCTCACTTTGTAGCCCAGCCTGGTCTCGAACTTGCAACAATCCTCCTGCCTCAACCTCCTGAGTGCTGGGATTACAGGAGTGTGCCACCACACCTGGCTCAGAAAGTGGATTTTAATTCCACACAGATATCTTGCATCACACTTAACCTATTATTCAAGTGATGAACATTGAGCATATGAAGTTTGTGTCCCTTCGTTGGGGAGTAGCGGTCTAGATCAGGTTGATATTGCCAGGTAAATGTAGGAATTAGGGCAAAGTAGTTGTATAAAGTTATGGAGAAACAGAAATTTTAGAAATCAAATAAAAGTGAAATAAACTGGGGATTTTATTTTTCAGAGAAATCTTGTGTTTATGAAGAAGTGAGAGTCAAGGATGAATTGATTATTATAGATGGGAGATTGTACTGTTTCACTATTTTTTGAGAGCAAAAGAAATGAAAACATTCAAAGAATGGAAGATAAATGGAAAGGGATACAAGGTACAGAAAAGTCTGGAAATTAAACCTGGTCAATAAAGCTTTCCTTTCCTTTTCTTTTTTTTCTTTTTTCTCTATCTCTCAGTTTTTACTTTCTTTCTTATTATACAATCAATATGTATTCATTGTTGAACATTTAGAAAATAAAGAAATATATAGCAAAATAATAAAGATCATTTATAATTCATCATTCAGGCAATAATAACACGATAAACATTTTGGTGCATTTTTTTCTATTTTATTTTAAAGAGAAAACAATAAAAACAATGTTACAGAATTTGAAAACAAGATAAGAAATTAACAATGGTTAATATATTGTGTATTGTTATTTTCAAAGTAGTTGCTCAGATTACAAGATATAAGCATGCATAATTGATTAAACAATATAAGCATGAACAGTTTTTTTTTTCCCAATGAACCTAAAACAATCAGTAGTATAACTATCTTCACTTTGGTTATTATATCTTGAAATGGGGTTGTAGCTTTTATCTGATTTATATATGCACAGTACTGTAAGAGAGCAAGAGTTTGGCAAAGTTTGTTACAGAAATTGTTACTTCCAAATCTTAATAGGTCCTTTTGATTTTAACCCTTAAAATTTTAAGTAACTTTCTTGTTTTGCCTTTGCAAAATTTTTCAGTTTTAGGCACAATTACTTGACTTGAGAAAGATGATTTTGGCTGTTGCTGAAGTATAGTGTCATGACCTTCATGAAAAATTAAAACAAAAACATGTCAAACATTGGTTTAAAATGACAAAACAATTTATCATTTTTCATGATTCCAACAGTTGACTTAGAGGTCCTGGGTTCTAAGAAGGCAAAAGCTGAGGGTGCTGGGCTTCCTAGTTGCACTCTCACTTCATCAGTTGTTTATTGGTCTAAGCACTGCATGAGTCAGTTCAGATCCAGAGGTGGAAAAATGGACTAATTCTTGATGGCAAGAATAGCAATATACCCTAGCAAGAACATTCCCACAAAAAAACTTTGATTTATTAGGTGACTTTCTACCACAAGTTTATTTTGAATTTTTTTCTTCCAAGTTACTATTTCTTGTGTTCTTGTTACTTTTCTATCCCTGTAAGAAGCTTGATTCAAATATCTCGGGATGCTAAAATATCTGGAGGCACAGTTTAATAGTATAAAGGATATAGTACTAGAAGTCTGATTGGAAGTTCTGTGCACAGTTTGGGACTTGTCAAATTTGGGATTCACTGCAGGGATATCTGGCTGGGTCATTTGTTTTAGAAAAACTTAATGCTCAAATTCTCTAAGAAAGCGTTACTGCTTTCCTGCCTGGAAGATATAAATTCTACTGCGGCGACTGCCTAAGCTGAGCCCCAATAGGAGGTAATCTTCAGTATGGGACTCCACAGCAGCTCTGCCAGCACTCCAGTCTCAGGCACCTTGCAGATGCCATGAAAATAGAACTGTAAACTTCGTTGTCTAAACTTACTTTTGCAAAATCTCTTGTGATACCAAGGAATTCACTTGTTGGCTTTGTTTATTCCCAGTTAGGATCTAGCTTTCCAGTAATGCTAATCAGGTGATCAAATGTCTATTTTGAAGCTTTCAAAACCTTGTTTTTCTGGCTTCTCTCCCTTTCTCTTTGTATGTGTTTATGTTCTTTCTCCCAGCCCATCATCTTTATCATTATTTTAGTGTGTTTTCAGGAAGAATTAGTGACTACTGAGTACATTCAACTTCAATCAGAACTCTCTGCTATGTAGATCCTACACATTTACACAAGATATTAACTCTTTGTGCATGATTTTCTCAACTTTGTTTCTGCTCAGCCTAGGCCACTTATAATTACAATGAGCCCTCTAGGAACCATAGTTAATCGTTACCAGTAAATAATCTTTAGATTTTATGATGCTGTGCTTGGTGCTACCATCCTTGTATCAATTCTGAAGCAGAGATGAGAATCTGACTCAAAGAAATTAAGGTTGTGGGTTAATTCACGGCCACATCAGTACTCTGTCTTATATGGGCTCCTCTGTATTGAACATCGAGTACTATTTTCCTAGAGAAGTTGGTATTAGACACTGAGACACATAAAAAGAGAAAAGAGTCTGTTACTGATCAAAAGCATTACAGTTAGAGATTAGCTGAGTCAACATCATATTGGAACACTTGAGTAGAAAGCAAGAGAAGACTGTTATTTTGGGCAATGAAAAAAATGGATCACTAAGATTTCTCTGTAAGATAAAATGGAACATTTGATATTGTTCACCATTTTATTTCTTTCTCTTACATTTATCTCACAAGTTTAGATTAATTAGCACAACTTAAGCATAGCTCTGTTCCTTCTGCAATTAGAATATAACAAGTTTCCTGTGACCTTGATAATGGTAAATGCAATGCCACTGATAATGTAATGATAATACATCTTCTCTTACATGAATTAGGGTTAAGAAACTTACAAATGCTGTATGTGTGGGAAAGTAGCATTTCAAGTGAAAACCAACATGTGTGTTTGTATTTCTAGCTTTACTGCTAACTTCTTGAAATAACTCTCTTACTCTCTGATACTGATTTTTTTTTTTATTTTTTTTTTGCGGCACCGGGGATTGAACTCATGACCTTGTACTTGGCAGGCAGGCGCTTAGGCCACTGAGCTAGATCCCCGGACCTTGTGTTTTTGAGACAGGGTCTCACTATGCTGTTCAGGCTGGCCCTGAGCTCACTTTGTAGCCCAGGCTGGTCTTGAACTCACAACGATCTGCCTGTCTCAGCCTCCAGAATGCTGGGATTACAGGTGTGAGCCACCACTCCCAGCCTGATTTTTCCTTTATCTGTTAATTAAGGCTTTGAAGTAGAAGACTCAAAGATCCTGCTAACTCTCAAACTGTATCAACATATTCATGTCGTCAGATTCTTCCACGATCATGAAAGTCAAGATTAATATACAGCTCCCTTTCTCATGTGTTTACCTTAGTCTTTACGGAACACTTTTCCTATTTTCTTCCTATTTCTCCACTGTCATAAGCCAAACTGTCTCTCTGCAGATGTTTTATTGGTAACTAGGCCAAGTCCATTCATCAGTGTTTAGGTTTTGCACAAAAGAAAAGGATTACAGTATTTGCCAGCATGAGTGTGTGTGTGCCTGGCGGATAGGGATAGCAAAGACTGTATACACTTCTCTAGAACCTTTGGTGTCTAGGAATGATTTTGGCAGGAAATCAATTTGCCTTTCAATGGCACTTTAGATTCCTTGGATATGACCCTGTCTCAGTATGAAATGAAACAGCTGATACTTGGGTTCTGATGTGGGATATACAGAATTGTAGATAGTTGACTTTCTGTTGATCTTCACAGTAGGCAATCATTAGGCCTGTGGATTCTTTTGGCAAAGGTAATCCAGAAAATCAAACTCAGTGAGGAATTAATAGGTGGAAAGATAAAAGTTAGTTTGTTTAATTAGGTGAGTGACAATTTACTTCTTTCCATCTTCTAGAAGATTGGAGTTTTTACAAAAATGAAAAAATGGCAACAATCAGAGAAAAGGTTAAATAAAATATGGTAGTTATATGTATAGCATTATTATTATTTTATAATATTATTGACAGGTTCACTGAATGTAGGCCTGGAAAGTCACTTTGGTTTGTTTAGGCATCCAAACAGTATCTGGTATTTCCTATCTTCCAGATGGAGGAGCTGCAGCCAAACAAACAGTCTCCTAGGATTGGATGCAGGTTCCTTTCATTCACAGCCAGAACTTCAATGGTGGGTCTCCTGAGCCATTTTGCAAAGATGTCTCTTTAAGGTCTCATTTATTTTCTCTACCTTTCCCCATGATTGTGGCCTCCATGCACAATGGAGGTGATAGAGAATGCCCAGAGCTTGAGAGATACCCCGTGTGACTATTGCTTTAAAAGAAGGCCCATTATTTCTCTGTAATCTTCTAGGAAGTCTGAATTTGGAGATGATTTCTAAGACCAAAACCTTTACCAGCTCTTGTTCCTTTTAGTTCTGTAAGTAAAGGCTTTGACCCAGTTTGTGAAAGCATCTACTCAAATAAGTAAGTATTGAAGTTCTCTGGCATGTGAGTAAATTGAGCTGCCAGTCTTCGCCAGGATGTTTGCTATGTCTCTGTATGCCTGGAGGAACATTGGTTAAGATGATTGTTCTTTTGGCAAAGCTCACTTGTCTTAACTATCTGTTGTATTGCTTGAGAAAGTTCCTTTTATATGAATAATTTTGAGGCCATCAGTTTGTCTCTCATGAAGGAAAAGGTTTGATGCAGTCTTAAAGATTTTCCATTGACTAGCACCAGGAAAGAGTAATCTACCATCATCTGACTGTAACCATCCTGATGGAAGGAACTTACACCAATGGGAGATAGTCCATTTGACTTCTGACTAAGAATATTTGGGTCAAATATTTGACATGCCTGCAGAGATTTACCTCACATAACTTATTTTGCTGCTGGATCAACCAGTTGATTACCTTGAGATACTTTGTTGACTCTTTTTTGGTGCCTTCTACAATGAATAACTGCCACTTTGGAGGGCATATAGACAGATGATAAAAGTTTATCTATCTTTTTGATACTTTATGGGATATCTATTGTTGGTCTGACAATTTCTTTGCATATGGCTTCATGGGCACATAATACTAGTAAAGCATACCTTGAATCAGTAGAAATATTGACTTTTTGCCTTTCACTAAGCTGTAAAGTCCTACTCAGAGCTTCGAGTTCTGCTGGCTGAACACTAGTCCCAGGTACAAGTGAGAAAATTTCAACATCTGATGTTGGTTTGCTACTGAATATTTTGCTTTTCTTTTCCCATTTTTCATGAAGGAACTGCCATCTCAGAGGAGGATCAAATCAGGATCAGGAAGGGGTGTGTCCAACAAGACTTCTCTGGTTTTGTAAGTATGGAGAATTACCTGTTCACAGACATGTCTTTTAGCCTAGATTTCCTCCTTTTCTGGTAGTAAGGTGGCAGGGTTTAAGGAGGAATATGTCTTTATTTGAATGGCTTGTCCTTCTAGAAGTACAGTCTGGTATTTAAGAAGTCAGTTATCTGATTGTTATAGCCTCCCTTCAGAAAAAAGAAGTCCTGCCATGTTATGAGGTGTATATACAGTGAGATCATTGTGTAAAGTCAGCTTGAACGCCTCTGGTATCAGGAGTGCCACTAGAGCCACAACTGTAAGGCACACAGGCCATCCTTTTGCTATAAGTTGTAATTCATGACTCAGATACCCTATAGATTGTTGAGTAGATCCCTGATCCAGCATAAGTACTCCCAAAGTCATGCCCCATCTTTCAACAAAACATACAGATTGAAACAGTGTTCTATCAGTAGGTTCAGTGTTGGGGAATTTAGAAGGGTTTGTTTAAGGAATGGAGTTTGGGAATCTGGAATGGAGTTTGGGAATCAGGTTCTCAGGTTAAAATATGAGTATCTGCCTTTTGGTCTTCCTTTGTAAGCTGATAAAGGGGTCGTGAAATCTCACCACAACCATCTTGCTATCTGAAAGAGACAAAAGCTTGCAATTCCTAGGCATCCCCTTAGATGTTTTAGAGTCTTGGTCTGTATGAAGGAAAGCCTTGGTTTAACTTTCTCTTCTCCCAGTCTTTGGGTTCCCTTAGATACGATAAGGGCCAAGTATTTCACCTCAAGTTTGAAAAGTAGTGCCTTAGACCTAGAAACTTTATAGCCCCTGTCTGCTAGGAAATTCAGCAGAGCATGGGTGTCTTGGCTAGAGTTCATCTGAATGGGCACACAACAGTGTATCATCTGCATATTGCAAGACACGCCAAGTCATGGAAGAGTACTTGCCCAAAAGATGAGCACTGTTTCTGAATCCTTGAGGAGGCAAAGATCACATAAGTTGAGAGGCCCAGTCATGAGGATTTTCAAAGGTAAAGAGAAACTTGAAATCAGTATGTAAAGGAATATAAAAGAAGGCATCTTTTAAATCTAACACTGACAACTGGCTGACATCTTCTGGGATCTGAGATAGGAGAGTGTAGAGGTTAGATACCACTGGGTGGACTGGCACTACTCCTTCATTTATCAGTCTAAGGTCCTGTACACACAACCTGCATTCCCAATTAGGTTTTTGAATTTCCAAGATTGGAGTGTTGCCCAGGCTGTTACAAGCTTGAGTAAACCTTGTGCCCTTAAGTTATCGATTATAGGCAATAATACTCTCATAACTTTAGGCCTTAGAGGGTATTGTCTTTGGTGAGGAAAAATAGTAGGACCTTTGAGATGTATTTGCACCAGAGCAGCTTTTATTGCTGTACTTATTCTACCTTTAGTTGCTCATACTTCAGGATTTATTTTCATCTTCATGAGAGGGAAGCAGCATACCTGACTGGGTGCATATATATTACAATATTCAAATAAGAAAAAATATCTTTCCTCAGGAGTGGAACTGGGCATTTGGGCCTAATTAAAGAGGAATATGTAAAAAGAAAGCCATCCCAGTTACAGCCTAAGGGATTTGAGAAATGGCAAGTTATCTCTTTTCCAATGATTCCTTTCACTGAAGTCTAAATCGAGAGCTAAAAAAAAAGACCAAGAAACACATGACAGTGTACAACAATAGGCTGGTTTCTTTTCCCTCTATGTCATGATTACCTGGAGGCTTCTCCATGGAGATGACAGTCTGGCCAGAGGGAGAAGGCAGAGAGTGTCCTGTGGTCCTTTCATCTTGCTGGACCAGCTGGTAAGATGTGTCTTGGCTGTGCAACCTTTACCTCAGAAGGAAGTTCAACTTCCAATGGTCACCTTTGTAATAAGGGCATGACTCAGGAGGCCTCTTGTTTCAGTCTTTCCTAAGGTGACCTGGCTTTCTGTAGCAGTAGCAGGTACGTTTAGTCATTGAATTCTTCTTGGAACCCTGAAAATCAGCTTAGAGTCTATTCCTTTTAAGGTCAGAACCAAAGCCACTTTCTCTTGGTCTCTCCCCCACCCCCTGGCCTCCTCCTGGTCTCAGTTATAAAATACTGAGGAGGTAGTTTTCACTAAAATATCAGGTGAGCTATCTGGAGCAAAAGCATCTTTGGTAGCTTTTTCCTAATATTTGAAGTTGACCACATAATGAACTTGTCTTTAAGAATAATCTGTCTTTGACAAGGCCCCAGTGCCATAGTTCAGGGGTCCCAGCTAGCCACGTGGGTCCCAGAGGTTCTGAACTTCACCCAGCCTAGGCAAGGCCCCAATGCTATACTTCAGAGGTGTGTCCCACCTAGCTGCATGGTCCAGAGGCTCTCAACTCCTCCCAGCCAGGCGCAAGACCCCAGTGCCATACTCTGGGGGCATGTCCCTGCTAGCCACCTAGGTTCCAGAGGTTCTGAGCTCCACCCAGCCAGGCACAAGCAGCAATACACTCCAGGGGTGCATGGAGGATCTGAGCTCTGCCCAGCCCAGCATCCCAGCACAGTCCATCAGAAGAACACCCAGTCAGACTCACAGGTCACAGAGGTATCAAGTCCTGCCCAGCCCAGAGCCCCAGAGCCACCCATTAGGGAGTTACCAGCCTAGCTAATGGGTCCTGAAGATTTTAAACTCTGCCCACCACAGCACAAGGCTCTGGGCCATAGTATGGGGGTGTGCCACAGCTACCTATGTGGATATTGGAGTACTGAAGCTCTGTCCAGCACATCATTCCAGTGCAATCCATCAGGAGGGTGCTTGGCCAGTCACATGGGTCCAGAGGAAAACGACAAAATGAAAGAGCAAGATGAAGTCTCAGTCCTCCAGCCCACTGAAAACAAATCCAGGAGACATTGAAATGAAAGACACTGGAAATCTTTTTTCCTAATTTTATTTTGAAAAGAATAAAACACAACAAATAAAACAAAGTCAATCAAAACAAAACAATGATCATGGCACATGACTTCAAAACAAGATAAAAGGAAATCGATTATAGCTACCATAACGCCTCTTTTTATCTTGACAATAACTGCCCATACCATCAGGCATAAATAAAATCACACACACACACACACACACACACACACCAAAATAAAACCAGTAAAAGAAAAATACAATGAAAGCAACACTGGACTTCAAAACCATATAATAGTAAAACAACATTGGCTATCATAATGCCTCTTGTCCTCAAAGTAGTTGCCTGTGAGTTCAGACATAATACAATGAAACAAAACAAAATAGAGTAAAATCAATCAAAACAGAGCATTGAAAGCAAAACAGGGCTTCAAAATAAAAGGAAATTGATTATAGCTACCATATTACCTCTTGCTATCTTCAAAATAACTGCCTTCACCATCAGGCATAAATAAAATCTAACAAAATAGAACAGAATCAAACTAATAAAAAATACAATGAAAGAAATACAGGATTTCAAAACAATATAATAGTAAAACAACATTGGCTACCATAATGCCTCTTGTTATCTTCAAAGTAGTTGCCTATACCTTCAGACATAATACAACCAAACCAAACAAAATAGAGTAAAATCAATCAAAACAAAACAATGAAAGCAATACAGGGCTTAAAAACAAGATAAAAGGGAATCAATATTTGCTACCATAATATATTTTGTTATCTTTGAAATAGCTGTCCATGCCATCAAATATAATAAAATTAAACAAAAC
>RJWT010014670.1:0-20920 GCA_004365215.1 Cuniculus paca | reverse complement strand
GAATGATACTTTTTTAAAAAGCATCTATTAATAATGATGGATTAGTTGGCAACTATTAAAAAGAATGTTGGAGAAAATATTTAAGAACTTGGAAAATTGGTGATGAAAAGTGAAAAAGCAGACAATATACTATCCATTGTATGATCACATTTTTGAATGAAAAAAATAACATGTTTGTATGAGGGACAGAAAAAATATTAATGCTTATCTTCTCATGATACAATTATGAATGCTTTTCTTTATTGGTTTATTTTGCTCAGCTATATTTTCCATATCAGTTTATATAACTTAAGAAATATTAAAATGTGTTTAAAAAAATAAATATACAAAACAGAAATTGAGAAAAAAGAGAGACTGTCAGTTAAGATGGAAATGGAATCCAGGAGTAGAATCAGAGGAGATGGAATTGGACCTGATGAATGGAAGAGAAGAAACCTAAAGCTAAAAAAATCTAACATTGATTTCTATCACCAAATTTTGGACTATTTCTTCTGTGTCACTTTCTACAGAAGAAATAAATACAGTCACCCCTCAGTATCCGTGGGTCCTACATCCAGAGTCAACCAAACGTGGATGGAAAAATTTTTTTTTAAATATTTCATCCATACTTAGCATTTACAGACTTTTTTCTTTTCATTATTCCTTAAACAATACAGTATAACTGACACGGTGGGTGAAAGGTCCAGGAACAGGTTCCCAGGTTCTTGTGCACGACAAACAAAGAATTGCACACAGCAGTAAGAAAAAGGCAACTAAGTTCAATAAAGTTTAAAGAGGAAGGGATGCTCAGAGCAAGTGCGTTTGTGCCAGAAGAAAAGGAAAATGGCACTGGTGGAAAGCAGAATGGCACTGATTCACGACAGGGTGGGCTTAAGGATTGGAAACGTGTGCCCCACCTATGGCACCTCCCACTGTTTCTTTCAGGGCATTATTGACAACAGGACTGACAGGACGCTAAGTTATCTCAGTTGTGTCTATTTGTGATGTCCTTTCCCATAATTCACTCAGTATTGGTTGGATGTGCCTAAAGCAGTTCATACGTATGAATCTTTAAGGAGTTCCAGGTAAGAAAGGTCATGATAGGTCATACATCACCCTGGCCTGGATTTTTTAGGAATTTCCAGGGGTCTTTGTTATTTTTATCTCTGGTTTTAGGTTCTCAGCCTTAGAACAAAAGTCAAGCAGGTTGGCACTGGGGCGTTGCCCTGGTTCAGGTGAGTGGAGGGAGAGTAGTCCTATAGCTCCAATTTTACTCTCCCTATTACAACAATTCTTTACATTTTATTTTTTTTATAAGTAAACTAGAGATGATTTATAACATACAAGAAGATGAGTATTGGTTAATTGCAAATACTATGCCATTTTATACCAAGGATTTGAACATCACAGATTTTGGTATCAAGAGACAGTCCTGAATTCCATCCCCCACAGATACACCTGAGGACAGGGCTGCTGCCATGCATAACTTTTAGTGGGTACCATCATACGAATGATGTCCCCTTCAGTTGTACAATCTGTGTACTTGTAGGCAACATTCTTTTCTCTATAGAACTTATCGTTCTTGCTCATTAAAAAGAAAACCAAGCTAGAGAAAGCCCAGTTTACTGATCTACATCAGTAGAAGCAAGTTTACTAGATGGGATTCTAGACTTTGCTATCTTCCCTTGCCCCATTTCCAGAAGCGGCCACAAGCTCTGCAGTGTCCAGTGCAAAATGACAAACACAAGGCTCCTTGTTATAAAATCTGGGAAGAAGTGAAGGACATCTGAAGGGTTCCAGTATGTACCACTGTGACATAAAAATAATTGTGTGCTGAGACATTAGAAAATCAGCGGATGCAAGAAGCTTCGATTGGACAACTCTTTTCTGCCCCCAAACAGAGCCTCCTAAAGGAATTCATGCACCATAAATCCACTGTCAAGGGAGGCTTCCTGTGCCAAGAGAAAAGAGTGACTCCTGTAACCAGAGATGAGAAACCCAGGCTAGGCCAAGGAGCTGCATAAACAGACCCTAGCAAAATGAACATCACCCTCCCATTAGTTTCCCCCATTTATTGTTCCTCAGTCATTTTCCACCATTTACTGTCTCTTGAAATCCAAACCTGCTTCACTTGATGGGAGAGTAGTTAAGCCTTAAATTCTAGCCTCTTTTTTGAACCACTTTTTCTGTAAACTCTTGTTTAACCAAATGAAAAAATCCATCTTTTCTCTTGCCAATTTGTTTTTTGTCAGTTTAATTCTAAGGTTGCCTATGAATGAACATAAAAGTGTAGAGAAAAAGGTTTTCCTCCCTGACAATATTAAAATACAAAAATCTTTTCTTTCCTCCAAGGTTTCTCCCTTTGTCTCGATGTTTTAAAATTCCTTTTTAATGTTGTTTTAGGTGGAAAAAATTAAAAACTTAAATTATTAGCATTAATTGCATTATTTATGTTTATGTTGTACGGTACATTTAAAATAGAATAACATTTAATTTATGTGCAAAATCACTGAAATTACTCAATTTGTATTTTGTAGTTTGTACATGCATCTGTGTTTTGTTTTTTACAAGAACAACAGGGACGCTGCACAAAAAACTATCACAAGAACAAGGAAAAATATAATAGGGTTGTTTGGTTGTTTCCATTTCTAAGAATGCTACTGTGTTAGAAGCAAATCCTGGTGTTAATGAAAAGTATGGCCTTTCAGCCCCTGCTCACTCGGTTTCAGACAAACACATTTGTGTTGTGGTGGCTGAGAGTCTCACTGACTCCCACACTCCATAGGTTATCTACACTTTTCATGGGACATCATCCCCCTCTGTGTGCAAAGGCAGCAACCAAGAATAGAAAACTCCCATCTTGTGCTTATCTCCCAGCCTCATGTGTATTTTTCTCTGCCCTCAGATGTCCTTACAAAACATAAGTTCAAAATCAGAATCATTGAAAGTTCAGATGTGACAAACTTTGAAATTGAGCGTGGAGATTTTCTGAACATGGAACTCTGTCAGCGGCACAGTTCACACACCCATGCAGCCAGTCCTGCCCACTCCCCCTAGAACAGTTTAGTTAAAATTCATTTCAAAGCTAGGTGTGGTGGTGCAGGCCTATAAATCCCAGCACTCTGGGAGTCTAAGGCAAGAGGATGGCAAGATCAAGCCTATCCCTGGCAACGCAGTGAGATCGTGTCTCAAAATAAAAAATAAACAAAAGGCTGGGGTTGTAGCTCAGGGCAAAAGCCCTGGGTTCAATCCCCAGTACTGGAAAAAAAAAAGTCCTTTCAAATCAGTTGTTTATAGTATTAGTCTAGACTAAGAGACACTGAACCTATGGAACTAGGAAGATAATGGAGAGAAGCCAAGCAGAATTTTTAGTCTCTCTTTTCCCCACTATTGAGAGACGCAGGCCAGTAAGATATCCCATTTCCACTTAACTCCATCGGAAAAACGCAACACTCACACCACGATAAAACAGTTGCTGACCCTCAGCTTCTGTATCTGTTGACCCTGAGAACTGTTGGGGACTACAGCACAGGCCCTGCTCAGGGCTGCCTGCTGACTGCTATGGGGAAGCCAGCCTTGGGCCCCCAGAGCTCCCAGGGTTTTACTTGCCATAACCATCACTGAAACTCAATGGGTCATATTTTACAGATGAGGAAAACAAATACAGAGCAGTCATCTCTCAAACATTACCTGTCCAATGGTCAGCAGGGCAGCGTCAGCACAAAGCCCAACATCCCAGACTGACTTCAGCACTTTATCTACTCAGGATCTCAACATTACTTATTAAACATCTCACAGAGAAAGACAATCTATAAGCAACTAGAAAGGACACCACATTTTCAGGGTTCAAATTAGAGCAGGTCTAAATACAGAAAAGGCTGCTTGATAAGAACTCCTTCTAAACTCCTCCAGATATTCTTGGGTCATGATTTTTAGAGAGGTATCATGAAGAGGAGACAAGGAAGAGAAAGCAAAGGAACTGTAATATATTTAAAGCCTTTGTTCTACTACACACATTCAGTCATTTGTTAACAACACAGGCAGTCTCAGAGAGAAATAAATCACAGCTTTGTTTTACAGCTTTAGTGTTGAAAAGGGTTAACATTTACCCACCAGCTTGCACGCTATTTGGATTTTGCTTTTCCCTCTCTCTCCATAGCTGTGATGAGTTATCTTCAGAGGATCATTTGAGTACTAGCTTCATTTTCTCAGTTCTTTTTGGCCATCCATTCCTTGGCAGGTTTCACCCTATTTAGGTATAAGTACCCACTCTTCATCTCTTCTCTACCCGCTATTTCATGAATCAAGTGTTAACTAACTTTGTAGCAAAACAAATCCATCTGGAAATTGGCATTTCCACAACGTGTTTTTAAAACTGCTGTTCATCATTCCCGGCATGTATGCATGTGTGAAAATTGCAGAATCCATTTAGGCAAGAAGCATTGGAAAGGCTGGGTATACATTGAGAAGGCAGACTGCGTGTCACAAGGGAGAGCATACTCTTGGGGTTGGCAAGGGATTGCATCAGGAATGCCAAATATTTGACCACTTTAGCTAAACACTATTAGTCTGAACGTAGCCCACCTTCTCTATTTACCTAAAGATTATTTTCCATTGCAAAAAGGATTATAGTTACACAGTCAAAACACAGATCATTTTTTCTTCATTAGTCAATTTACTTATACCCAGCCTTGCTTGTTGCAAAAAAAGGATTTGAGGATCTCACACATGATTTGATAGACTGGATTATCTTGGAAAAAATTTCTTTTCTACACATCTGAACAGAGAATAGCAGTAAAATTAATCACAAAGAACTTATTCAGAATCAACACCATCCTTTCAATGTCTACCATGTGGCAGATTCTGTGCCAAATATTCCAAATATATTTTCTCATTTAATTCTCATAACAATTTGAGTAGACGTTAGTTACATTCTCATTTCATGAATCGGAAAAATTAGATTTAGAGTAGACTGAAAAACAGCATATAACATAGAGAATGAAACTGGAATTGAAATACAAACCCCTTTCAGAAAGTCCCCTACCTATCAATATTTACCCACTTCTTTTCTGACAGGAAGTTTCCCACTTGGCAAAAAGTACCACTTGAGTCCAGGGAACCCTTCGGTGATGAGCTAGAGGAGATCATGACCAAGACTGGCAATACAAAGACAAATTCTGTGATGATCTCAAGTTGTTCATATTCAGTAAGGGGAACCTAATGTGTTCCCACATTGTTGTACCCCAGGCTACCACCTGGACTTTAGGACAGTGACCACATCTCTCCTATTTATCAGTCTTTCCCCGGTGCATATGGTTAATTTCTGGTAGGTGCTCAATGACCATAAATAAAGGAGAGAGTATGCCTCTGGACTATCAATTCAGGAAAGAAATTTTCTAAGGAGGTGAAAATGCCTAAAGAGATACTGCTTTCAGGAGTTAAGCACTGAATAGGAAGATAAAATATTTACCCATGGAAGCCTACCTGTAAGACATCCCCAGAGATCCCACCTCCTGATAATTGTGCCCTATGTAATCCCCTTCTCTTGATCATAAGCCAGACATACTGATTTGCCTCTAACACATATGGCACAAATGATAGACTATCAGTTCCAAAATAAGGTAATTTCTGTCTCCCTCTCTCTCCTTCTTCTCCTCTCCCTCTCTGTCTTTCAGATTACCACTTTCTCATCATGTGGTACTCAAGCAGTCTATGGAGAGGTTCATATATGTTAAAACTAAAGTCTGCCACAACCACACAAAGAAGAAACACATCTGAAAGGCCTGTCAAGAGCCTGGAAGTAGATTTTCCATCCTTCCCTCCCCTAATATGAGCCTCAAAATGATGATAGCCCCAGCCATAGGCAGATGGACTGCAACCTCAACAGATACCTGAGCCAGAATCGCCTGACCCACAGAGACTGTGAAATAGTAAGTGTTTGTTGCTTTAAGCAGCTAGATGTTGGGGCAATTTGTTATGCACTGGTAAATAATTAATACAATCCCCAATAACTTCCAAAAAATGAATCAAGGAATATCAATGAGGAATTGCTGCTGTGAAAATAGTACAAGCATACTTAATAACTATCCAGTTTGTTACTTTCTGGCTGATTTCTCCATGGCAGTGAGCTACAAACATTCTTAGAGCAAAACAGAAATGTGTACAGAGGCTGCTACAAGCACTGAGAACACTTGGTCTCATTCCACAGTCTTAGGAAGAAAGCCTCTCAAGAAGCTGAACTCATGGTCGTTGCCTGGAAAAAGGAAGACTGGCAGGTGTGGAGAGCATGCCCAGGATTAGCGTTAGTGCTGTGAACATTCATCTTGGATCCTCAAAACTAATAACCGAGATTAGGTGATGATGAGTTAGGAATGGGTTCAACTAAAAGAAATAGATAACACCCAAGTAACAATAATTTAAAGTTAAAAGATCATACAGGTAGAAAGTCGTTTGAAAACTGGTTTGTCCTCTCTATGATGCCTTCTAGAAGCATGTTCTTGAGGACATGCCTAAAGGGCACTTTTAATCCCATACCAATATGGTGCTTTGATCTTTGTGCTTATGTCTTCATTCCAGCACCAGATAGTATTAACTTCCGGGAGTTTTATGTGACTGTTCTGTTTATAGCTTACTGACCAGGATTTATTTACATGATACAACTACATGACTGCAAAGGAGGCTATGGAAAGTACCTACACAAAATTCAAGGTTCTGTTATTAAAAGGAAAGTAGTACAGACAGTGAGGAGGCAAGTACAGAGGCTCCTAGACTCACCATGGGGTTACATCCTGATAAGCCCATTATAAGTTGAAAATATGTCAAAAGTACATTTACTACACCAAACCTACAGAATATCATAGCTTAGAACACAGCACACTGTGGAGTCTTAGATGCTTGCTCTCATGATCACGAGGCTCCATGGGAGCTGCAGAAAGGACATATCCAGGCATCACAGGAGAGGATGATGGCACCACATCTCACTATCCGGGAAAAGACCACATTTTGAAATTCCAAGCACGGTTCCCAGTGAACAAGGATTCAAACTTCATAAATGGAAAAGATGTTAAGTTAAACCACGGGAAGTCAGAAACTGTCTGAAGTAACCTCCGCTTTAGGTGACAAGTCTGGCAGAGTAGCAGAAGGTTTAGCTGTCTAAGATTCTATGAACTAATTCACCTCACACTTTCAGGCTTCTCTATTTTATTCCATCAATCAGGATTAGACACCACTTTTTACACCCTCCCAGGTTCAAACCTTTGCCTGTTGGGGAGCTGCTGCTAGAGGCTCAGCCCCTAGCACCCTACTAACCAGATTCCAGCATCACAACCTCTGTGATTCAGAGTTCAGCCTTTTCCTTCCTCTGAACACCACAGCCCTGATTTACACTTTTGTCTAATTTAACAGAAAATAAAACATCATCATGTACTTTTCTACTGCCAGACACTACTTGGAATGCATATGTGAGTAAGATAAGGGCCCATCCCTTAAAAACATGCGGAGCAGTCAATTGATAAGTATTTGTTAAATAATGGATCATTAATCTGTTGTGCAGTATGATACTAAGATTTCATAATATATGGAGTTTATAATCATATGCATAACAAAGGATGGAACGGGGCCCATGTGCGTCTAATTCAAAAGAATTCCTCAATACTTCCTATGTGCTTGACATTATGTTCAGATATGATCCTTTGGTGCTCCATTCACACATTTATTTAGTACCTACTATGTGCCTGATATTGTGCAAAGCACTGTATATTAAAAAAATGTGAGCCCTGATAGAGCTGTTTTTCACTCAATCTGAGGCAGCTAGAAAAACATGCAGAGAAAAGGGAGGAAAGAGATAAGATTGGGCACGGAGAGACCAGCACTCACAGGTGTGCTGTTCTCTGGAGACAAAGGCGAGGGGCGAGCTTAAATGTACTCTGATGGGGGAGGGCACAGGGCTGCTGACATGGGCTGTTCAGCAAGACGGTGGCTGAAGGGGGTAGGAGCATTTGTGGTATGCAGGGGGTCTGGCAAAGGGCAGTTTGGGAAGAAGACATTGCAGGGGTTTCTGGGAATAAGGAGCTAGACACCATTATGGTTCAACATGTGGTCTGTCACCACGATGGTTGGGCAAGTCTCAGGCAGGGGACCTATGAACCCCCTCCCTCTGGGAGAGGAAAGGCAGAAATAGACTTTTAGAAAAACAGGACAACACAGAAGGAAGTTGGAGATGTATGTGAGTGGAAAAAAAATACTAATCCTAGTTGGGGAGTTTAGGAAAACATTCATGAGAGGGTGTTACCTGAGCTTGAAAGAGTAACAGAAGTTAGGGAGGCCCAGAAGAAAAAGAAAAACATTCCAGGGCAGAAGAAGCCTCCTCTACAAAGGCCCGAGTGTGAAAAACAGAACATAGCTTTGATGATACAGGAAGTAATTCAATACAACCAGAATTTAATATACCAAGTTGAAAAGGAAAAAAACGATGATAGAGGTAAATTTGTGCCCCAAATCAGTAGAGAACTGCATTTGCTTCAGTGTGACTAACAAAGCCCCTAAAAGGTGCTTTTAACAGATAAAAGTGTTTTTTTGTTTGTTTCTTTTTCTAATAAAATGATAACTTCCAAGCAGACAGTTTAGAGCTGTTGCAAAGACACAACAGCACCATAAGGGACCTGGGGGGTCCTCCTACTACTCTGCTCAGACATCATTAGAATGTACTTGACCCTGTGGTCAAAAGATGGTTACATCATTCTAAGCATTTCTTCTGGATATAGAGCAGGAAGAAAAAGAAGGCAGATAAAAGTTAGGAACCAGGCAAATCTCCTACCTTTCCTAGAAGCCCATCTTAACGGTTATTTCTTATTGGCTGGAACTATACAATGTGCCCTCAACAGACCAACCAACCATAGGAGAGGCTGGTAAATAGATTTTCGACTGGGGCTATTACTGTTCCTAGCCATCAGATATCTGCTCACAAAGAAAAGGGGAGAAAGGATGTAATCATCCATGTGCTCTCCAGCAAGTCAAAGTGAAGCCAGTATGGCCCAACCAAGGTGGGCATTCGCCTAACAGTGGTGAGGAAAAGGCCTAATAATACCAGAAGAGTACGGAACTGGCCAGATTTGCTCTTTAGAAAGTCCTAAAATTAAGCAAAGGGCAGATTAAGAGGAAGAGGAAGATAAATCTGAAGATAAAAAGATTACTATTAGGTTGTTGTAGGAAGGGCCAGAATTAAAAGAGTGATCCTGTGATAAAAATGTTCATAGTACCCTGAACAGTGACCCTAACCTCAAATGCATGCCCTCCCAGAATCTCAAAATATAAACCTAACTGAAAGTCAGGCTTTTGAGAATGAAATTAAGGTGAGGATCCACATGAGATCACAGCAGATTATGGAGGGTCTGACATCCAATGAGTATTTGTTATAAGAAGCCCAAAAGGATACACACAGACACAGAGAAGGTGCTGTGATGATGACAAAAGCGGAGAATGGAGTGACACATTTCCAAACCAAGAACATCATGGATTACTGGCAACTATCCAAAGCCAGAAAAGAGTCACGAATTCATTCTCTCTCAGAGTTTCCAGAGGAACCAACCTTACTGACATCTTGATTTGTACTTTTAGACTTTGTACTATGATGAAATCAATTTCTGTTGCCTGAAACCACCTAGTTTAAGGTAATTTGTTGTGGCAGATTCTGAAATAAATGTAATATTTAAGAAAACGTGAAGGGGGTTGAATCAACTGTGTTGAGCAAGCATGAGGGAAGATTTCCTGGTTCATGGTTTGACAAACTGAGCAACTGGTGTTTTCACTGAGATGAGGAACACCAGAGGAAAGAAAGAATTTAGAGAGGAAAATATAGATTCAGTTGTGGACAAGTTGCTTTGGAGGCACGTAAAGGATATGCAGAGGAAAAGTCTTGGATGAAGATCAAATTTAGCAGCACTTGAAACCATTAGAATGCATC
The DNA here is from genome assembly GCA_004365215.1 of Cuniculus paca. NCBI lineage: Eukaryota > Metazoa > Chordata > Mammalia > Rodentia > Cuniculidae > Cuniculus > Cuniculus paca. The sequence goes on along the minus strand of RJWT010014670.1, from coordinate 10,980 downwards.
TCCCTTCAAAGTTGTCTCTTATTTTCACAATGACATTTTCAGGTGAGAGAGAGTTTGGTAATAATATAAGAGTTTATGCTAAATTGCCAAAATGTGAAACATAACTATTTCAGGAAGCTTGAGTGAAAGGAAATGAATGTAACATGACAAAATGACCCACATCTCTATATTAATGAGAAAGGTTGCTCCTTTTTTTCATTAATTGGCAAAAACCTGCATTAGATTCTGACTAAAGAGGCAGTACCAAGAGACTTTCATTGTGTATGTAGACGATTGTAGAACATTAAAAGCAGAAAAGACATATCCTGTCTAACCGCGTCCCACACCAGTGGAAAAGGACTGTGAAGGATGACTTCCCCAAAGTCTATGAGAGGACCAAGCAAGATCCCAACGCAGGCTTGGCCTCCACCCTGAAGCTCACATCACAAGGTGCATCATGAAAAACTTCATCTTGATGGAAAAGGAAGTGCGGTTTGATTGTAAAAGTTGAATGATGAGGAAAAAATGAGCAGATAAAAACATTAGTCACCAGAGCCAGAAAGACTTGGTTCCAAATCCTAATGCCATCCAGGCATATCAGAAAACATGCTTTTAAGTTAAAGAAAATAAATCTCAACAAATAAGAAAATTATTGGTTGGCAAAAATGAAAAAGTCAAGATATTGAAAGGGCTTTGATCATCATAGGTTGAGCAGGGTTCCTGTTGTTTTCAGTTTTCTAGGCTCTGCTATGCTTTTTGTAGCTTCACTCTTGCACTGGTTTCCTACAGCAATCATATTCAGGTCCATCTTATTGTTCAGAACATACACTTCATTACAGTGCTACACCAAAAATGGGAAGGCGAGAGCACTTCAGGGTTTCCAGTGTTAACCTACCATGAAGACTGGGTGAGAGACAGATGCAAGACACAGCCACAGAGAGTGCAAACTAGACCTGGTCCCTCAATCTCCGCAGTAAGTTTAAGTTTAGGCCAAGAGGGACACGGAGCCCTGCCTTCTGTGGTGAGAAGCCAAACCCAGTGAGTGTGGTTTTAAGGAGCAACTGGATTTGAAAGTGCTGGCATTAAGTTCACTGATCAGCTTGGACTCCTGACCCACTGCCTACATCCAGCAGAGACCTGTGCCTGATTGCTTTTATCACCCCCAACATGAGCAAGAACACACTTTGGCTTGGACAGTTGCCACAGTCTGGGTTGTATGGACAGAGGGACCTCTTGAGCATAGGGTCACCTCATGAACACATAAGTTGTGAAGTGAGGAGAAGAAAACCATGACTTGTTGGATTCCAAGACTGCAGATCTTGGGAAGAAACCACACACTCAAAAATACAGAGGAGGTGGGGTTTTTTGTTGTTTTTTGGTTTTTGTTTTTTTCTCATTTTTTTTCTTAATTTTTGAAGATGAGTTGGGACATTTTTCCATTTTTCTTTTAATTTTTTCTTTCTTTTTTTCCTTTTTTCTTTATGTTTTTCTTTTTTTTTTTTTTTTTTTTTTTTTTTTTTTTTTTTTTTTTTTTTTTTTTTTTTTGTCTTTTTGCTATTTGTTCTTCTCTGTTACTTTTATCTTATTTGTTAACTTTTTTACTTTTTCTTTGGTTCCAGGACCTTGCACTTGCAAGGCAGGTGCTATGCTGCTGAGCTACATCCCCAACCCAATTGATTTTACTTTTTTTTTTTTTTAAGACAGAGTTTCACTATGTAGTTCAGGTTGGCCTTGAACTCACTTTGTAGTCCAGGCTGGCATCGAATTCTCAATCCTCCTGCCTTGGCCTCCTGAGTGCTGGGATTATAAGCATGTACCACCAGGCCTGGTCTTTTTTTTTTTTTAACTTCTTAACAGGATTCTTTATCCTATTTTTCGCTTATCTTCTATTGCTTAATTTTTCAAAATTTACTTCTTTTGTTCTCCAATTCTGCATATTCTCTACTTTTAATTTTATAATCATTATGCTTTATTAATTTTTAGATAGTTAATTTTATGCTATTACTGCTGAATTCTTTTCTATTTTTAGTGGAGACCTAGTTGTCAGAGTCAGTAGATATTTATTATATGTCAATGTTTGTTTGGTCTTAGTTTTATACTATAATTATAGTTTTCTATGGTTAAGGGTGTTAGATTATTGGTTCCTATGCAATGTTAGTATTTAGTTTGTCTTTGACACTATTATTGCTGTTGTTTTTGTTTTTTTCTATTGCCAGGGTGGCATAGGTTTTGCTATTGATTGGTTTTCTTAGGGTGTCAATATATCTGGATTGCCTCTGTGTCTTTCACAATACAGTGGTCCATCCCCAGATACCTGGGTCCTGGGCCAATTATACTGTATTTTTCCCTCCTAAATTAAGAGAGGTGGTTGGATCTTGTGACAGAGGCAAAGGCCTATAGTTACCCATGCCCAGAGTGCATCACTAAAAAACAAACACTAACTAAAGAGAATTCTCTACTAGCATCAAAGTCTTTCCACTATAGTGAACCTGCATATCTCAGCACCATAAAACAACAACAACAACAAAAACAAAAACAAACCATGAGAACAAGGTAACAAGATAGCTCCCAAAAGTCCCAACTCCCCCAGAGCTGATTCACAGGCCATAAAGAGAAAACCAAGCATCATAGAACCTAATTATTTTAAATGATACAAGAGATTAAAAATAAAAGATCAATAAGGTTCTCAGTGAGCTCAAAGAAGATATAACTGAACAGACAATGGACTTTAAAAATGATCAGCAAATTTACAGAAGACACTAGTAAAAAGCTAGCTGGACTAAACAAAACAATACAAAACATGAATAACCACTTTAGCATAGAATTGGAGCCCATGAAAAGATACCAAACAGAAATCCAGAACATTAAAAATTATCTCTTGAAAGCACAGGCAGGGGAAGTGACCAATGTGAGAACAGATTGCCAGAATTAGGAGACAGGGCTGATATCAGTGATTGGTTAGAGATACCTTAAAAACAACAAGCAAGTCACGCATAGTGGTGCACGCCTGTAATTACAGCACTCGCACTTGAGAGGCTAAGGCAGGAAGATAGCTGCAAGTTTGAGGCCAACCTGGGCTACATAATGAGATGCTGTCTCAAAAAACCAAAGCAAACCAAACAAACAAACAAACAAAAAAACAGAACATGAAAAATGGATCCTACAGCTGATGATGGTACAAAGAAGACTAACATTAACTGGAATTCATAAAAAATCAGAAGACAGAACAAATGGCATAAAAAATCTATTCAAGGAAATATTAGCAGAAAAGTTTCCAAATGTAAGGGAAGAATTTTACACAGAGATAATTGAGGCATAGCCACAGTCAGAAAAGAACCTCTCCACAACACATCAGAGTCAAACTTCCAGAAGACCAACACAAAGACAGAATCTCAAAAGTGCTAAGAGAAAATGAAGGTAAACCTATTACAGCAGAAATATAGCAGAAACCTATTAGAAATACAAACTTTGACTTATTCCCACCAGTTTGAACTACCAGTGGTACATGCATGACTGTTCCATATTGGACTAGCACCACTGGTGGTACAAATAAATCCAATCACTCATTTGGTCTTTTTACTAATGAAAGTAATAAAAAGTCTATAAATGGACTGAATCTAGTTACTTGCTTGAATTTGAATAATTACTGCCCAAATATAAATATTAATTAATACCACTCATACCAATTAAAAATTAGTACAATAATCAGCAAATGTATTTCTTTCATTAAATTAAAAGAAATTTGCATTTGTTAATTTCTTTAAAACATTTATATACATAGGCAACTGATTCACGCATAATGCACAGAACATCGTAACACATTTGACTTTTTTTGCGGCCACAGCAACATCCATTTTTCATAGGTACGTATGTACCACCAGTGGGTCAAGCCCACAGGATGATCAAATTCAAATTAGAGCCACCCAATAGTGAGACATACGAATTGTGTCCCCATCGTGAATGTGTTAAAGGCCAGGAGAGTTTTAAATAAAGTGTTTCAAGTCCTAAAAGAAAGCAACTTACAACCCAGACTGATACATCTGGCAAAACTGTCTTTCAAAATTGATGGGAAATAAGGTCTTTCCATCATAAAGAGCACATCAAGAAATTCATGACCACCAAACCAGCATTTCTCTTACATGAGAAACCCAAAATATCAATAAGGAACAAAATAAAAGACAGAAAATAAAGACAGATAATAAAAAAAAGGGAGAAATTCTTTCACAGAGGGAGCAGGACCAAGAGATGAAGGAAGAGGTATTGGAGGGGAGGGAAAGGGTTGGAAAAAAAGAATTAAGATGTATCTTGCACCAACTGTCCATGAGAAATGTAATCATTAATGTAATACAAATATATACTAATACAAAAATTAAAACTGAATAGGGAGGCCTGTTATCTGCAGACAATTTTCAAATACCAGTAAGAATGATCAAAGTGGGTCAGTGATTATCATCATCACGAAGTGGCAATCTGAAACAAGGTCAGGCATAAATTCCTTTCCCAGATAGGTCAACTGCAACCACATTATGTTCGGCATGTCAGTGCATCTGTGCTCCAGAATCTCCAACCAAAGTCCCTAGAGCCACACTGATTGGGCTAGATTAAGTCATGTGTCTACTCTTAAGCCAATCATAGTGGACAAGAGTGTGCAATGTGCCCATTGGCTTACTTTAAGTCATAAGCTGATCCCAGAAGTTGAATCAATTGTCTCAGACTCTTAGAGTTTTCTAACTGCAATTTTGGGTGGACGGGATGAGGTAAAATGAATAGATGCCAGTTAACCAACCACCAGATGTTCACCATACAGTGTATCCTCAGGCAAGTTATTTGATGCAAGTCTCAATTATATGTCAGACACCATCCTAAGCATTCCACAGATATGTAAGCTCATGCAATCCCCACATCAACCATAGGATGTAGCTGCTCTGATTATCTGCATTATCTGTCAGGATGCTCAGAGAAAACAAACAGCTAACTCAAGTTGAAACACTTTGAGGAAGGCTTTTACTGAAATGACACTAGTTATTTCAGATGAAGCCTGGATATACAGAACCACAGAGGAGATGGCAGGAACCTGAGCCTAGTAGCAACAGAGCTGTCACCATCCCAGATTGGAAATAGTGAGTTGTATAGAGATGGCCTCTGCAACCTGATAGCTGGTTTGGCCAAATGCACAGTCAACCCAAGGCAACTTCTCAGCAAGGATACTCAGGAAACAAGTACCTACTCTGCCTCCTTGTTTCTCTCCCCCACAGCTGTGGCAGGAGCTTCCTATGGGGAAACTGAACAATAGGCATAGTGTACAGTAGCAGGTGTTGACCTCAACAAAGATTGCTTCATAGAGTAGAAGTCAGGGTTTTTTGAAAGGGCTGGAGACGAGAGATGAATGGTTGAGAGAAGATGATACCCACCACGTTCCATGTTATAGATGAGGATGCTGAGATTTCGAGAGCTTGAACCACTTATATGATCCAGAACAAATGCTCTTAATCACTATACTACCCAACTTTGCAGTTGCAACCAAGTGGAGTTCCTTATATATAATATATTCTCCATGGATGTTCTTTTTTCATTTCATTTTAGCTTCCACTAACAAAGAGAAACTACTGATAAAATCAGTGCCCAGGCCTTCACCTGGTGCTCCCCACAGCAAATGTACTAAGGTTCCCCTCAACCCCAGGGAATCGACCTACATTTCAAGTCCACATGGTTTTATAGCAGGACCCATGAACCAGGAAAACACATTGTAAATGTAAATGACACGCTGTTCTTTTTGTCCACTTTTTAAAGCTAACTTGAATTGCTGGCTGTACCATGAAAATAAATCAAAACGCGAGAGTCTGTGAACAGTTCCCATTCAAGGTGTAATTGATTTGTTATACAATGCACACAGCAACCAGAGCCACACAGACTAAGTAAACAGGATGACTGACAATATGCATGCATTCCAGCAGGCAGTGCCTGCATATCCCCTCTCTCCAAGAAAATCAAAGTGTTTGCCTGGCTTCCTCTTAATCCAATTCATGCATGCCTCGCTCTTGTCAGAAAGATGGGTGGCAGATATTATCTATCATTCTAGTGTCACTGGTGGGCTGAGAAGGGTGACATGATTTACCTATTGTCAAACGAGTTTTCATAACAGCTAACTCCTTTTGACACATTCCTTTCAGCAAGCCAAATATGCCGCTGGTCCATACCTTGGATGTGTCAAAATAATTTGCAAGTGACACCTACATCCCTGTCCCATTTGTTAGAGTTGGGTTAGTCACTTGAGAGAGTTACTAGGGAGGTTTCTCAGAGAGAAAGAATGCTAGAAAGTTGGTGCTACAGAGGCTTTGCCTCACGTGGGCAAAGCTGATAATTCACTTCAATACTGCCATGTGCAGAGCCCAGACTGTGGGCAGGACACTGCTGCGAAGCCCTGCACTCACATGACCTCCTTCACAGTCCCTAAGCACCTCCTAGGGGCCTAGCACTTTATCATCTTACAGAGGAGAGATTTGAGTCTCAGAGATGACGTGATATGTCTGGAGGCGAGGCTGTATGATCTAGCACTTAGTTCAATGTTTTGCTCTGACTGTTTTGAATTTGCTATAACATGCACAAGAGGACCTGTGCTTTTATTTCACACTGGACACTGCAGATAACATAGTCCAGCCCTACCTGGAGGCATCTATTCTACAAATACTATAGTATGGAGTGGGTGCTGTATCGGGAGGTGGAAATCAACAGTAGTAACAAGATGTTCAAGTTCTCACTCCCATGGAGTTGCCATTCCACCAAGGGAGAAAGATAACAATTAAGGGAATTACATATTAGGATGAATTTTATGAGGTTGATGGGGGAGATAAAACAAAGAAAATGGGGATGGGGTGCCACTTTACAAAGAGAGGTCATGACACATGAGCCCTGATGCTGGCAAGGAGCTCCAGTCAGTGGGGTGTGAGCAAGAGGAAGACCCCAAGGAAGGCGGGAGCTAGAAATACTGAACGATCAGAGAGAAACCTTGGCCTCTTCGCCTGTCTGGTGTGAGCTGAAGCACAGACACTGCGAGGAGAGAAGCAAGGAGAAGAAGCAAGAATTACCAGAAATCAATCTGCACAGTCAAGAGCTTGGGTTTGATGCTCCTGCCACGGGAAGCAAGGGAGTGACAGGAGCTCATGCATATTTCAAGGGGATCACTCAAGCCATTACCAAGTAGAGAACTGCAAGAGGCACAGGAGCAAACTGCAGCTACACCCTGTGCCACATACGACAGCCTTCTACAGGACCAGCTGGATCCAGCACAAGGACTTCATGATGGCATCTAGAGGATGCACAAGACTGATTCACACTGTGTGTGTATTAATGCACCCACATATGTACACACATATATATGCATATTTATAAGGCATCCAAGAATCCATACATAACTGCTTTTCACTTCAGATGTGTGTATAAAAATAAATATATACATACATTTTAAAATTTAAAATAAATGTTGAAAATAATATGTACACACAAATATATTCCAAGTTTAGACTCTCTATATATTCTTTCTAATAAAGTGCAACCAGAACAAAATAAAAAGGATGCTGAGACCAACTGAAAATTGTAACTCTCTTTCAAAGTCCACCATTTCACATTTGGTGTTCCATAGCTTGTTTCTGCTTATCTTCAAAGAAATTGAAATGCTATGCATTTAAAGAAATACTTGTGCTGGGACAGTATGCTTGTAGTTCCAGTTACCCTGGAAGGCTGAGGCAGGAGGATCACAAACTGAGCTCAGCATGAGCAATTTAAAGACCCTGTCTCAAAATAAAAAACTTTAAAAGGGATGGGGATATAACTCAGTGTAAAGGCTCTGGGTTCAATCCCCAGAGCCAGAATGACTGACTGAATGAATGAAAATTTGAAAGGCCTAGGGATATATCTCCGTGACAGAACACCCCTGGGTTTGATCCCCAGAAACACTCCTCCCCCTAAAAAAGAAAGAAAAAAAAATACTTGTATTTTGTAGTCTTAAAGAATGATTTACTACTCACCAAACCTTTGCAATAACAAATATGGATCATTTAATCGTTCAAGAAATCCTGGCAATACTCTGACAAGAAGACTTAATTATTGGCTCCCGATTCATAGATGAGAAACTGAGCCACATAGAACTTAACAGCTACCCATATTAATAACTTCATCACTAGCACAGTTAATGAGTGGCGGTGTCAGAGTAAATACCCTAACAGTCCAGCTTTGGAGACTGTTCTGAACCAAGAGGTTGGCAGAGTGGACTAGTATACTGTGACCCACAGGCCAACTCCAGACCTACACCCGTCTCTGTAAATAAAGTTTTGTTGGAATACAGCCATGCTTGTTCATTTGCATCTTGCCAATTGCCTGCCTTTACTACCGCAGCAGAGTTGAGTAGCGGTGACAGGGATCATATCACTTGAAAACTTTAAAATATTTACTACCCAGACATTTTTAGAAAGTTTGCTGACCTCTATCTACTCTAAGCACCATCTTCTACTGCACGTACCTTGTGCCAGTCACTGCTGTACGCATTAGGGAGATGGTGGCAAACAGAACTAATGCGGCTCCTGTTCCCATGGCGCTTGTAATTACACGTGTACGATGGGTTCCACCAGACTTCTTGCACATGAGTGTGAAAGAGGAAACGTTCTGCTGCTAAAAATTTTAGCATTCAAATGTAGGTGATTCCTTACACTTTATTCCTTTGTTTAAAAGCAATCTAGTGGTAGCACATTCTTGGCTGTCTTAAAAATTTCTTTGGAAGAGAAACTGATATGATTCTAGAGGCATTTGTCACAGACACGAAAAAAGACCATAGCTGGCTCTGAGCCAACAGGGTAATTCTTAGGTATAAAATACACCTGCCTATTAGAATTGTACAGCTGGCTTGCTCTTAACAAGCATGCCAATAAAAGGATGATTAATAGAAACAAAGATTGATAAAATTGGTAAATGTTTGTAATAATCAAATCTGAGCTTGCAACAAAAAAGGAAATCTGACTAATACCATAGGAATTAAAATATTCCTGAATCATAACTCTACCTGAAATATTTATATTTCTCCCACACCCTCACTCATCTCCATTAAGAGTTTGTGATTGTCAACATTGCCATGGCAACCTGTTTGTGAGGGGCTGCAGAAACATGTACCTCAGGCTGCCTTATAGCTGATATTCACAAATAATGCTCATCTTTGACTAAATGTGTGAAGTACAAACTCTTGATATAAGTAGCAACCTATACTAAAATATTTCCCTTTTTTCCTTTTCCTAAAAAATGGGTTATCAGATAATTAAGAAATTCACTGCATTCCTAATATGAAATGAGACCTGGTAAGATTTCACATTCATAATCAAAACATGGTGAAAATGCATCAATAGAGAACAGTTTGCTGATCATATTATCATAATTGTTGATTGAGTGATAGATGACATTAACAGTCTAAACACAGATTTTCTTCTCTTTTTAAAAATTCACTTTTAATTCTAACTTGTGGCCTTGCCTCATGAATTTTGAAGCCACTAATTTGGAATTTGTGATTCAAATCCAATCAAAACATATTGAATGCAGGTGCCTTTGCATGCATCTTTAATTCTTTTAGCTACACAACCATTCTAGGAAGTAGATATTATCGCATGTATTTTGCAATTGAGTAAACAGAAACTCAGGATTAAGTAGCTTACCCAAGGTCACCCAATAAGAAAAAGGCACAGCCAAGAGTCAATGTATGTTTTTGATATTCTCAACCCAAATTGCTGTATACCATTGTTTAGCAATATTTCCTTCATAGATTGTTGACTATATATAGCATGGGGTGAGGCAATTATTTTCAGATATCTCAAACCCTTCAAAATATAACATTTGAATATATATCCCTACAAATCTGATCATTACAAATAGATTTCTAATTTATTAAGGTAGCCCAGAGGTTTTTTTTTTGTTTTTGTTTTTTGTTTTCAGAAAATATTTGGCTTGCAATTGAAATTACTTGATAATTGTGAAAGAAAGTGCTGCACAGTCCTTCCACATATACTTTCCACCCTTCTCCAACCTATCCTATGCTCAGGGAGGCCTTACTGAGCAATACTTTCTGCCCTTCCTAATGGGTTCAGACAACATTCAGTACTGGAGGAGACAAGCTACTCAATCCCTGACTCCATCCCTATAAGCTGGCACTGGGTATGTTTCTCTAACAAGCACCAAGTGCCTGCCAAACTGTCTAATCCTAAAGCTATATTTTCACCAGGTTGCAGCAAAAGCTTCCTTTGCTCATGAGACTTTGGGGAGATATTTTAGATCTAAACTACATTTCTCCCTTGACCCCCAAAAGGCTTATGCCCACCTCATTGTGGAAAATCCATCTCTAAGAATCACCAAACTCTTAACAGTTTCATCATTGTTCAAAAGTATAATCCCAAGTCTCCTTTGAGACTCAAGGCAAACTCTTAACTGTAAGCCCATAAAAATCAAAGAGAAAGTTACATGCTTCCAATATACAATGGCACAGGGTAAACATTTTCATTCCAAAAGGCAAGAATAAGAGAATAGAAAAGAATCAGACCAAAACAAGGCTGAAAAATCAGCAGAGCAAGCATTAAATTCTGTAGCTCTATGGCCAGCACTCAGGTCAGATGTAAGCTCCTAAGGGCTTAGGCCACCCTGCCCTACAAAATTGCCAGTTGCAGCCCACATGGCCCCTCTCTTGGTCTAATTTTTCTCATTGCATGTTACATGCAATGTAATATGTCTCAGCAGACATTCCATGTTCCTGGCAGCTCTAACTTCTTATGGTGCCCATTGCATCTTTGGCTTCATTCCAGGAACCTCACACATCACCCCCTCAGGGGCGTATTTTCTGGTCTAGAAGACTTTTCTTTGAAATTTGGGTAGAAACTTTCAAGATTCCACAATTCTTACATTTTGCATGACAGCATCACACAGATAATACCAAGGTCTGCCACCAGCTTAAACAGTAGCCTAATCCCTTATGAG
>RJWT010014669.1:0-20916 GCA_004365215.1 Cuniculus paca | reverse complement strand
GTTTAGCACTGGGAGTCTTTGTCTCTCCTTCTTCCTCTCTCCACCCAGCACACACGGGCATATCTGCAGACACACTTGTTTCCGAGCCCCCCCACCACCCGCAAAGGAGCTCAGCTACACAATGCAAGGATCCCTTCTGTAGGGAAAGAAAAAGAGCAGTAAACCACTGACCATTCAGGCAGGAGTCTGGTCGATGGTGACAGCCCTGGGCTGCAAGAGTTGCTCTGTCTTGGCAGATATGGGGACACAATCACCAGCCGCTTCTACACATGGCTTCTGCACTAGGCTCTCCCAGCTCACCCTTGTGCCTGTTTTCCTAGAGCGGGACGGGGGGAGACAGACTTTATTAGATGCAGCAGGGTGCGTGGCTCAGGGAATACTTGAGCGGTTCTCAGTCAGGCATGAATCAGTCTGCAGCTGAAGGTTGGGGGTGGGAGGCAGCGCTCTCTCCCTTTCACATCTGGGAGAGCACCTGGCTGCACCCTCCAAATCGCACCGCCAAAGGGAGAATTGGCCCTGATTAGGCCCCATCAGAATTAACAAAGTAACATTCACTTATGCTAATGGGCATCAAGGGTTAGTTCATCGTTACCAGTAGAGCCGATTGACCCAAGACAAGCTGAAGTCATAAAACACACTTAAAATCTCTCTGGCTTGCAGTAAGCAGGGGAAGAGAATTTATTATTATTGTTTCTCAGTCACACACAAAAAGAGAGAGAGTAAAAATGAATGAAGGTCACCGTTCCCTTTACAGCTGATCGACTTTCCTTTCTCTTTGCTCCTGTGCCTACCTAGTAAATTGCAGCTGGAAACAGAGGCTCGCACGAGATGATTTTCTGTTGTTACTTTCATTTTCCCCAAGAGGAAAAGGGACAGTCTATTTAAAACAACTTAGCTATTATATCACAGTGCTGCTTCTTTAAAATTCAAACATCACTGGAAACAAGTATCAACAGAACTAACACCGGACGGGGATTGAGAGAAGCACAATAGAAAAGTTCAAAAACAATAATCCTAAGTATACATGCGGTTTGATGCTTTCGTTTTCCAGCATTTGTATAAATAAGATTTTAATATTAATATACATCCTATGTATGTAACATATAAATGCATGCAAAGATATATGCTATACATTGTACTCGTGTATGTTATTAATGTTTGCATGTGCAACATATCTGTAAAACATTTGACCCTCCCACAAACTCTGGGAGGGAGACAAATGAACCTGAGTTTCACTATTCAAATGACTTGTTCCAAAGCACGACACTAGAAATGGTAGCCTGGTTTTTCTGTCTTCGAGACCAATGCTCTTTCTTCCATAGTACTTCATTATTTTTTTTTCATGCTGTAAACAAAGAAATATTAAGAGATGTCAAAAATTATCCTGTGGCTTGTCTCATGAGGCATGTGTATCTAAGGGTATGGGTGACATTTGTCCCATGATGTCACTGGACAATTTGCAACAAAATGCCTATAATAAACCAGCATGTAAACAAACCCCAGACTGATATAGGACCCATGAGAGCAGGATGTTCAGGGTCAATAGCTCCGGAAACGTGAATAAATATTTAAACCAACAGAGGAATTTTCCCTCTGGGAAGCTGTTTGGCTTCAAGAGTGTATACATAGGAGTCCAGCCTCATGCCAGGACTGGCCACAGAAATCAGCCTGAGTGGAGGGTGGCCTATAGCTGGGTCTTCCCTTTGGCTGCCTCTCGGTCTGTCCATCTTTCTCAAGTCCCATCCCCGCAGCCCTTTCAGAAAGAGCCTGCGTGTGAACACTGTCTGCCTTTGTATTAATGTCCAAATCTATGGGGCTCAGAGCCCGCATCTGCTCTCACAGCATGGCAGCCTTCCCTCGAAGTCTCCCTTAGTTGTTTTAGGGAGGTCCTGGGGTGTCCCTCGTGCTCCTGAGCCAGTCTGTTGAGGTTCTTTTCTTCTAGCCTCCTGGGCAGGGTCCACACCTAAGCCTGTGCAGTCTGGTTCCGCTAGGCTCAGTCAGTTCTGCAGGTACCCACTCAAGGACTCCGTACCAGAGCTGCAGGAGCTCTGTGAAGGAAGGAAGCAGCCCTGTCTCAAATTCTGTGTTCTGCTGTTATTTGGACCCTAAACTGACCCTGTGTTTATTCCCAAGTCTCCCAAAGTCTTTAGGAAGTTAACTCTTTCCACCCTAAACTCAACCTAGGCAGAGAGATAGCTCATCTTCCCATTGCTGACATCTCCACCTTGATGAGAATCATCTTCCTTTCCCTTTGCATGCCAGTACCCACCGTCCCAATAAGAACTCCCATCAATGGACACTGGCAGAGGATGCTAAACTGCCAGGTCCCCAAGCAGGTAAGACGAACCACCCCCTCATTCCCATCATGTCCACTTTGAGACATCTAAGGAAGCCAAAATAAGGAAAGGCTGGAAGACTCCTGCAGGGTTTCCTGAGAAGTAAGACTCAGACAGAAAAAGATAAAAGCCAACATTTGAGGCCCAAATGCCACTCAATCTCAATTTCTTCACAGGAGATCAGTTATACCCACAACTCAAAGGCATGTGTGAGCAAGCAGAACCAAGCCATCAGAAGAAAACAGCCCATCACTGGAAAAGTCAGGCTCTCTCCACTTTCACAAGTGCCCCCCTCCCCAAAACTGGGGCACAGTGTACTTTTCTAAGTACACTCAGTGTCCTTATTATTTGTTGAATCAGTTTTCCAACTGGGCCACCCCTTTCCTCAGAAAACACCACTGAATCTCATACAGTTTGTCCCCACCTCCCTCATGGCCTGTCATTTTCCTGCTTTTGATGCCAACTTTGAATAGAAGCGCCAGGGGGAGGGAACATGCTTCGGAATAGGAAACTCCAGGCATCCCTTTGGAGGGATGCCGAGTGTGCCCCCAGAGTCCTCAGTGCATTGGCCACATCCCCGCCACACGGTCCCTTGGGAGATAAGAGATAAGACGGGATCCCTGCATCCTAACTGCAACCTGGGTTGGCCCTCTGAGCTGTAAGTTACAAAATAGTCAGGCCCTCTCGCTGGGCCTCAAACCCACATTCTTCCATGTTAAAGCTTCCAATGACTTTAATGTGAGTTCCATGCATGTAAGGCCTGCAGGATTGGACCCTCTGGGAGTGTAAAGTGACAACATAATAGAGAAAAATCACTTTAGCAGGCAACAGTGACAGCTGGGCAGGCATTAGAAAAAAGGGAAAAGGCCTTGGTTTAGACAAATTACTGAATGAAATGATCACATGAAAAGCCCTTTTTACAGCTGCCACTAAGGAACCTAGAAAATATAAAACATGTGAAAAAGTAAATAGAGGAATTTTGGAACCTTTTTTTCCCGTTCAAGGTGTGGTAAATGGTTAAAATCCTCTAAAAAGATCTTCAGTGTTCTGAATCATTGGTTCAAATGGAAAAATGTGTCTATGTGAGTTTTACATGTCAATTATTATATGACCAATAAAAGATAAACAAATGAAAATGCTCCAAAAATCCTGGAAAATTCCAAAGCCTGCTTCAGAGTCCCTACGATTATACTCCAATCCTCTCATTTCCGAGACTTCTGACATCTCATTACCCTGCATTATACTTTTACAGACTCATTTTCTAGCATATATAAAAATGACTTAATGTGTCCTCAGAACTATCTCAATTACCTAATTGATGAGAGCTATCAGCCACTTAAAAATAAAATAGGTATTTCCTTAATAAAATTCCTTGCGGGAGAAGAGGACAGAATAAAGTCCATATTGGCAAAAAATTTCAAACCTAATAGGTGGAATGGTGTTGCAGGGTGGGGCACCCAAGTGGGTGTTAGGAGATCTGGTTTCTGGTATTGGCTCTGCTGCTAATTCGCTGTGTGATTTGGGGCTAGTATCAACCCTCCCTGAGCACTGGTTCCCAGTTCTCTAAAAGGAGGGAGTCGGAAAGAATGTTCTCAAGGTCCCTTCCTGCGCTGACAGCATATGGTTTTGAAAGCGGCCCAGGGATTTGAATATCCCTTCACATTTTCGAATTTAAGGGAAAAATTTTTTTTAAATTCTCCCTGTCTCTTTGCAGAAGGCCAAATAATACACTGATATTCTTAGTAATTTTGAAATGACTATAATTTTATGAAGTAACTCCCAAGACTATCTCAGATAAAAGCCAAAAGTATTTTCAGAAGACTTTCAAGCTCCCTCAGAGGATTTTGGGAATTCCTTAGTTTGGAAGATCTCCACAGGATCCTGCAGCAGCTACCCAGCTTCCAAGAACTTGCCAGAACCAGATACAAAAAGTGCCAAGAATCAGCCTACAACTTTGCCAGGAAAAGGGGAAATAAGGCAGGTGATTAACATATTAAAACAGATATGCACAAGAAATGCATCACTCAACAGAGGTACCATTTTTAAAGTTCTTTTGAGCAGTCTGCTGCCTAAATTTGGCAAGATAGAGATATGGAGAAGAGAATGATGAGGTCAGGTGTAAATATTTTCAGCTCATTAATATTTCCTTTCGATAGTTCATAGCTCAAGGATTTTCAACTTTGGCATCACATTGAAACCACTTAAGGAGCTTTAAGAAAATACTGAAGCCTCAGTCTCATCTTCAAAAATTTCAGTTCAGTTGCAATTCAACTGTCCAACAGTTCTGGGATGCCACTCGGGCATGGAGTTCCTGAAAGTTCCCCCAGATAACTCATTGGAGGCAGCCATTTTTGAGAATCACTGGTCTAGTCCCTCAAACTCCGTGATTCTCAAAATTTCCCATGCAGTGACTGGAGTCCTTATTGGAACATGACTGCTACAGATCTCATCCCCAGAGTTTCTGATTAAGTGACTGCAATGGGATGAGGCCAAACTGCATTTACAACCTAATCTCAGGTGACAATGGTGCTCGTGCTGACGCCCTGGAGCCCACAATCTAAGAACCAGTATCCCACCCTCTCAATTTGGCCCAGAGTTATGGGGGCCCTTCTCCCACAGTTCATCATCTCTATCCTTTGTCTTCCCCCTAACCACCCTACTGTGGCCATGGCAGGCCTGTTGCCATAGGCAACCGGTCAGGCTTCAGAACGAAAGAATGACTAAGGATCAACAGAGAATTGCTGAGTTGGGTTCTACTAGCTGCTTTCTCTATTTTTGCATGAGTCAAAGGAAAAAGGTTGGTCCTCCTGAAAGTATCACATTTAATGAGCATTGCACAATAATAAATACATAAAACAGAAAGTGACTCTGAAGAAAACTCAGTGCTAGAAGCATGGTCCTTGAACATTAAGTGAGGAGGACTTACTTCCTGAAAACCTTGGATTTGTTACTGGGAATTGAACCCAGGTTTTTCTCACTGGGCTACATTCCCAGCCCTGTCTGTTTGTTTTTAAGACAGAGTCCCTAAGTCATTAAGTTGCCCAGGTTTGGCTTGAACTTGTATTCCTCTTGCCTCAGCCTCCCAGAGTTCTGAGATTATAGTCATGCACCACCGTGCCCAGCTGAACTTCTTAATTGTGAAACCTTCACTTGTTTGGCTACGAATGATGTCACCTGTCTTCTCCCACACCCCATGTTAACTTCCGTGCTGTAGGCCAACTATTGAACTGCGGCTTCTTCCCAATTATTTGAGGTCCATGTTTTCCCCAGATGGGGAAATATTTTCTACTATTGTGTGATGTTTTCTCCCACAGTGGACCAAACATCTGTTCCCCCCTAATCTAGAAGTCATGTCCACCTAGACTAAAGAAAGTTCAATGGCAGTTGTGGTTTCAAAAGTACCCCCAAAAGCAGCAGTGGAGACAACAGTGAGATCTGCTGATAGCTCAGTTCTTCTTCCCAGTGCCCCACCTCCATGTACATCTTCATCCATTCCTCAGGGAAGGGCAGAGGCTACAAGAAGATGGTCCCAGAAAGGGAGAGTCTCTCACAGTGGAAGTGTCATATTCTTGGTCTGAATAAGTCCTTATTTGAGGGACAACCGTTGGGAGCTGGATTCCAGTATCAAAGGGCTGGAAGCACATAGAGTTCAGAGCAGAGGATGAGAAGCCAGAACTGGATCTTTTTCTATAATCTAGTAAGGATAACCACTACCACTCCTAGGTACTGATTCCCCTGGTAAGAATCTGAGGGACCCTTAAAGATCCCAATCTACTGCAGAAAACAAGTGAGCATCTCCAAAGGCACAGCCATAAAGATTATATCTTAACTGTAACCAAGGCAGATTCATATTCCTTTTTTATTCTTTGGTTGTAATTGTTTGCAAATTTTCCTCTTAAACAGGGTCACCTAGCTGACATCCAGGAATATGGATAAGAAAATAAGAAACAAACTAATATCTTGCATGGTAGTAGAAGGTATAAGAATTTTTGTCTCTACCATTGGAGACTGAGGGATGGACAGTGGGTAAAGGATGCTCAGGCCAGAGAACATAGGAAGCGGTGACAGGATAAAGTGCACGTGTTGGGATATAGTGGAAGGTGATAAGGTGATGTAGGGTCAGAGGATCAGAGCTACTCAGTGAGCTGAGCTGCTAGCCAGAGGAAGGATGAGAAAGAAGAGAAAAAAGAGGAAGGAAAGGGAGTTGAAAAGAATAATTACAAAAGTAAAACACATTCCAGAAAACTCAAATAGTCTTTTTATAAGCAGATACATTCATTCTTAAGGGTAAATTTATCACAGTGTAATATGACAATTGTACAGAAAGAACAAACATCAAAAGCAATAATTAGCCTTTTATTAGTACTTTGAGTTATGAGCTAAAGCGTAACGGTCTCTGCATCTCTCACCTTCATGATTGATTCTAGTCGTGAGTTAAGCATGGCATCATGATTATTCTCTAGGAAGGACTGTGGCGAAAATGATGTTTCAGTTTGATTGAATTGCTTTGTCCATCAAGACATGGAAATCACATTTTCTTGCTCAGGTCTTCTGTACACATAGTAAAAACACTTTTACAAATATGGCCAGCCTCTCATGTAGCACATGAGTATAGATAGACTCGGTACTGATGTTGACTTGGCACCTCTAGTAAACCACTTTGCAGAAAAGGATAACCCTCTTGGTCCTGGGATTAACCTGGGCCCCCATCCTTCATGAAGAAGAACCTGAGACACGAGTTCACATACTGGTGGTTTAATTGCCGAAGCAATCCCAGGGAACAAGAGAAAGATTAAAGAATAAAACTGGGAGGAAGGCAGGGTCAATTACATGAGCATAACCTTGAAATGACACCACTTTGGAAACAGGTACTCAGCAGAACATCTTTCAGAATTGTCCTGAGGGATAAAAGAAGACAGTGCTTATCAATTGACTTCAATTGACTCCTTCCCCCATTGACAAAGATCCCCCCACAGTAGACTAATTCACTCACGCTTCTGGGCAATACCTGCCTGGCTGTCAAGTGAGCTCCTGCAGTATCCTACTGTTCACTGTTGTAGAAGCAGCCAGGAATCCTAGGCAATGTACTATGAGAACACACTTGTATGAAGCCGGCATCCTAGCAGTATAAGCTGGACAAAAAGGAAAACTCAGGGCATGAGTGGAATCCAGTACGGTCCTTAACACTGCAGTGCAAACAGTAAGCCAGTATGTTGTTCCTCCCAAGCATTTTTTGCTTTGATGTTGATCCCTGATGTCAACTAATCCATCAGCAATTACATCAGCATCCCTCATATTGAGTCAGTCTTGCTTTCCCTTGGGCATAGATCAAATATAAGTATACTATCAAGGTTTTGCAGCCACCAAGACTGAGAGGTAGACTTCCAAAAACTACTCTGTGGAGGAAGATGACATCGAGGTCTCATGTGATCCTGGCACTCACGTTTGGGCAGCTGAAGTATACACACAGAGCCTAAGTGTGACTGTTGTTCTCATGCCCAGTAAGATGAACTTGTGAAGAGGTCCTGCTGGTCACAAGATTCTCATCATCCTCAATAGAAAAAAGAAAGATGAGACAAGGTCTCCACTTCGAGCCAGAGTCACACATTCTCAGGGTGGGCCACAGCCTTCTTTGCTGAAAACCTCAGCTCGGCTCTCCTCACTCCTGCCTCTGCTTTAGAACGTCAGCCTGGCAGAGCCCTAAAGTGACCCAAAGACATGGCCTCTGATAAAGTGGTTTGAGACATGTCAAATGTTTAGCAGAGCCAATATGAGAGATCAACTGGTGATCAAGATGAATTTTACAGGGCCTTGTGTTCCATCCTTTCTAATACTTTGGCTTACTAGATTCCTATCAGCTCATGCCTGGACTATGCCAATCATCTTCAGACTAATCTCCCTGTCTGCACCCTCTCTCACATTAACCCCGCCACAATGGGTCATAGTATTCCAGAGGGCCTTTTGGACAATGTCAATCCCAAGTGAAGTACCTTTGGGATTATGTCATTTCCAAGTTCAAATAACACTCGGCATTCCCTCATGGCAGAAAAAGTAGTAAAAATGCCTTTAGTCTGGTGTTTGAGACCTTAAACTGACTTTCCAGGTTTATTTCCCTTCATTACCCTATACGAAACCTGAAATTCAGCTCATAAAAACTAATACACACAAATATAAACAAATGATCGCAGAGCACAGGGCAGATGGCCACCAGGAGTGAGAAGAGAATGATCCAGGCAGTCAAAACTCCTGATGTAAATCCTGAATGAGAAGAAGCATTCTTCAGGCAGGTAAGGAGAGGAAGGAATTCCCCCTTTAGGATTCAAAGGAGCAACGTGAGTGAGCAGACAGAGGCAGATGAAGCAAACAGCATTCAAGGAGCTACAGAAGGAAAGGCCTCAAGAGGGAACCTTGAGACATGTGAGTAAGAGGCTATATGGAACTTGGACCTATGAGTAGGAGTCTGGTCTCATTCTGCAGTCAGCAAGGAACCACTGGTGAGTTGTAGGACAGGGCTGCAATAAGATTTGTACTTAAAATTTCATCTTAACTGGTCACAGTATGGATAATGTACATGGGAACCGTGAAGAAAAACAGTGAGGAAGGAATTTAGAGACTCAGCTAAGAGAGAAGACAGTGTGAGCTGGAACAATGGCTGGGGGAATGGAGCTGGGGAGAATGCTTTAGCCACTGTGAAGTGTTGGCCAGGTTTTACAACACAATTGGACAACTTGGAAAAGTCATCAAAAATGATGGGTTAACCAGTGGCTTCCATGCAAAGTTAGAGATCTGACTCCACAGGAACTCTGTGTCCATGGAAAACTATGCAGCCTGATAAACAATCTTCTTACGAATGATCATTTCTACCCAGCCTGTCTTTAGGGACCTGCTTACACTCACCAGGTTACCCTCTGCTCTAACGAAACACAAACATATTTCTTCCAATATACACTTTGTTTTGATTATAATCAAGATTAGCCCATTTTTAATGTTATGAAACTCGGCTGGGCTTTTAATTTTTTCTGCAAATTTGATTTTATTAGTTATTGTGATTACTCTAGTAAAATATTAAATAACATTCTTTTGAATCCTTTGGAAGACTGCAAATCCTGAGCTAAAACCAGGAAAAGAGAACGTTGAGGAGAAGAGGTTCCCTGGAAACAAAGAAAGAAGAGGAATCTGCTATTTCTTCCACTGTCAAGAAACTTTTGAGAAGACAGGAAGGAAATAGGGCATCTTCAGATGTATCCAAAGGGGAAAGTTGTTGGAGTCTAAGCTCTGTGAGAGTGAGGACAATGTTCATCAATGTGCTCCTGGTACCTAGGACCTCCAGGCACTTAAGAAATAATCAATATTTGCTGGGATCAAGGAATTGAAAGAGGGGTCTCTGTTGTCAAAGAAGAGCATTTGAGGACTGTTTCATAGCTGATGCCCTCTGTCCACTCACACCCTTAACTTGGATCAGGGAAAAGAACAACGAGGCATAAGGAGACAAAGGATTAAAAAAGATAAAAGTGCATCTGAATATTCTGAGCCCCTCCTGCTGTGGGGGTTCATCCACCACTCAATGCGTTATATAGTTCTGCTTCCGAACATAAGTCTTTTATAAGCTCCTGCTATATGCTTTGCTTGGAATAGTCTTCCTCCTGGTCACAATTGAAATCTGACCTCCTCAACATGAGCTTCATCAACCTCTTCATCGACAGTAGACCTCCTGAGACAACTGCCTCTTCACCTTTTATTCTGTTTATAGCATGGATCATTCCCTCCAAATTTTCTTGCCTACAGATGTGTTGCTGAACCACAAGGATAGTTTCTGAGCAATGCATCATGAGGCTACCTTGCCACTGTGCAAACATCATGAAGCAATCTTCACAGACCTGGTTGGTATAGATCTTCACTGAGCATGGCCTCTTGATGCAATCAAGAGATTCTGTAAACACAAGATATGTGAGGCTGCTGCCTGCACAACATAGCTTTCTGTCTTACAGTAAATGTGTTTTACATAAGTAGAAGGAATACACTAATGATGAAAACGTATTGTAAAAACATAAGCCAACAGCACAGTTGTTTATTAACAATATCAAGTGTTATGCACTGTACATAATTGTATGCACTATACTTTTATATAACTGTCAACACAGTAGGTTCATTTATATCAGCATCAACACAAGTACATGAATAATTCATCCTACTATGACATTATAATACCCACACCATCACTAGACAAAATGAAATTTTTGACTCCACTATATTATAGGACCACTGTTGAATATGTGGTCCATTGTTGACAGAAATGTCTTTATGTGGCACATGGTTATATTTATGTGTTTATTCATTTATTGTCTACTTCCTCCTAGTAGAATGCATGTTCTACAAGAGCAAAGATCTTTTCAGAATTCATCACTGTATCTTTCACTAAGAATAGTTCTGGCACATGGTATGTTCTCAATGAATATTTTGCTGAATGAATATCAAATTAAGAAGATGAAGACATAAAGCATACAGATGAGTCTGTAAATGATTGGTGAATAAAAAATGCAAATAACAGAATGAAATTTATTACAAAATTCCACTTACATAATTAGATGTGGGGCATGTAGGGCACTCACATTATTTTTCAAGGAATTAAAATTGTTGACTATGTTGAGGATGGGAAAGGATAGAGGTGTTGAAAAAAATAAACTACATACATACAAACAGGTGAATAAGGAAAAAACTACCATGAACCAATTCTGATCATAGCTGTGATCTGCAATACAGGAATAAAGAAGATGAAGAATCAGCCACTTACTAACAGACCCACACTGTTATTAATTTATATATAAATTGCTAGATTAAATTAACTGGTTAGTCAGCTGCTTCTCCAATGATATGCATTTATTCAACCCACCTTTTGGTTGTTACACTAAAATTTCCAATCGTTTCCCCTCCAGGAACCGTGAAGGAGAGAAATACAAGACAGTTGGTCAAGTGGGCAATGAAGTCAGCATTCTGCTGCTCCTACGGGATGAGTGGTCTCTTCTTGCTCTAGCTCCACATCACCTAGAGCTCCCATATGCGGCTCACTAAACACCCTTTGAGAACCTACTCAACCAGTTTCTTTCTAAAGTTCCCAGGCACCTAGGGAGCATCTTAGAAGGATGGTACCAAAATGGCATGCCAGGCTTCCTGGAATACACAGGAGGGATAAGAACTGACAGATAACAGGCCGCACAAACAGACCTGTGGTTCCCATCAGGCATCGCTGGCTGTGCAGCTAAGATACAAATCTCCCTCGACTCCAAGAACACTGGAGCAAGATGAAACTTTTAGCAGTTTGGGGAGACCTTCCTCTTCTTGTGGTTGGCACAGCCCTGAGAGGGGACTCTTGCCTACACAACATAAATGGCAGAGCCAGGATCAGGACTCTGCTGACTCCTCCTCCAGTGCTCTTTTCATTTTCCACAGTCCAGCTGCTGATTGTAAGGTGTTTCTACACAGTGGAGAAACAAAGGAAGAGGGAGAGAGATAAAGAGGTCTTTATTGTAGGCATAGCAAGGTTGCAAAAGAGTGCGAGATTCTCTGAGAACAAAGGAGTGATTGAGCTTTTGTCAGGTCTGGACAGGGGTAGAGTTTGGGAGGCAGGCCAGGTGACATATTAACAGCTGATTGGAGGAGCCTTGGTGTTCCCAAAAGAAGAGACAGGCAGTTTATTTTTGAGCTGGCAGGAAGAAGAAAGAGGAAGTTGATGAGTTGTTTTTGGCTCCTTCCTAGGTTGGTCCATCGCCATGATGACTTGGTGAACATCATATGGGCAGAAACCCATTACTGACCAGTGCAGTGAGGATGTGAACCAGGTTTGCTCAGCGACCCAAAGGACAATGAAGCAGACAAGTGCTGAATACTTTTCGGTACATTAATTTATTTTATTATGTGAACCAAATCCTTTACTTTCTAAACTGTTCTGCAAAGCGTAGAGTATCCAACGTTTACTACTCCTACAGAGCAGATTAAGTACAATGACTCTCAGGGCCGGGGATCTAGCTCAGTGGCCTAAGCGCCTGCCTGGCAAGCGCAAGGTCGTGAGTTCAATCCCCGGTGCTGGAAAAAAAAAAAAAAAAGTACAATGACTCTCAAAATATATTTCTTGGTTCTACTTTTTTATTCTGCAGGTATTGATGATTGGTAAATATACATATATATTCAAATTTTCACATTTGTAAGCAATACAATTAGGATTGCCTGTGACGCTAATCATTGCCCTATGTTCACAACCATCCTTATTGCTTCTAATGCAAAGGAGGAAAAAGGAAACACTCTACTCTTAAGATAACTTGTTGGTGACCCCGGTAAATGACAGCTTAGCAAGACTTCAAGAAACTTATGACTTACAGCTTGAATTTCAGGCAAACATCTTCCCGCGTTTCTAATGGAAAACGGATCCTATCCCCTGCTTTTGAAGTGCTCTTTGGGAATTGTTTGAGTGTTCTTCGCAATCTTTTATACCCAGCCTAAGGACTCTGACAAACTCTCTCCTTCCCTTCAAAGGCTTGTTAACTATGTGATGAATACACCTGTCACTTCCAATTCTAACCTTACTGTCTGTTGTGATGGCTGTAGCATTCGGTATCTATGGCAACTTTTCAGTGGTTCCACATCGATTAAAAAATGATTGGCTTATCAGGATTGCTCAGTTGATTGATGGAAATGATCAGTTGCTCAAAATAATCATGACACATAAAAGTCTCTTGATTAGCTAATATTTGCAAGATTCTGAAATTTTAGATTTCATTACCTTCCTTTTATTATTTCTATGCAAAAATAACTAGAATTTAATTCTACCAAAGTAGTTACCAGTTAATCTGAACTGTCTCAATGAAAGGAATTTGATTCAATCCACACACCTTAGTTAGAAGCCAAATGGCAAATGGTCTATCCTAAAAAATCTACTCCTTGATTTTCTAATATCCCAAGGTCATTGTAAAGTGTAATTTCTTTAAAAATCAAGTGTGGGGCTAAGAAACAGCTTAGTCAATTTTAAAGCATTTGCAAATTAATTATAAAGATTTTCATTTTAATGCTTCAAGTATGCAAAACCAGGAAAGAGAGAATTATAGGGAAGAAATATGAACTGGGGCCTGATGTTCCTAGGGAAACAAATGCCTTATATTTTAATAGAAGATTTGAAGTCAGTGTCTTCAACAGTGTAGCAATGCATCAGTGACAGTGTATAAGGCGATTTTACATAGTTCACATACTTTTTAAATTGTCATGTGTTTATTTTAATGTGACATTGCTGTTATTCAACCATATTTTACCTTTAGAAATAAAGGCAGCAACTTCATATAGTTTAACCTAATACTTTAAACCCTCACTTTATTTTTACAAATACTAATTTTCATGTTCTCAGGCTACCATACCAGAGTAGCACAAATTTGGTGGCTTAAATGAGAAGAAATATATTATCTGACAGTTATGGATGCTGGTAATTTACAATCCAGTTGTCGGTAGGACCACACTTCCTTGCCTCTTGCACAATTTCAGTATCTGCCTGACCTCCTGGCACAGTTTGCTAGCAGCTGCGTGACTTTAATCCCTGCCTTTGTCACCATGTGGCCTTCTCCGTGTCTCTATCCTCACGTCACTGTCTTCCTTTTTGGTTTGGATTTTATTCCCAGTACTGGGGATTAAACCCAGCGGCCTGTGCACAGGAGGCAGACACTCGACCCGTAAGCTGCATCCTCAGCCCTTATTTTTTATTTTGAGACAGAGTCTTACTAAGTTACCTAGGCTACCTCAAACTAGTGACCCTCCTGCCTCAGTCTCCAAAGTAGCTGAGATTATAGGCCTGTGCCACTTTACCTAGTACACAGCTATCTTATTATATGAACACTAATAATTTTCAATTGGGGTCCACCCTACTGCAGTATGTCTTCCTCTTAATAATTGCATTTACAATGGGCCTAGTTCTAAATAAAAAGACAAGTTCTGAAGTGGTAGGGGTCAGTAATTTTTGAAGAACCCAATTCAACCACTAATAACTAACACTTTAAGTCTGTGATTTCACAGATAATGTTATTTAAGATGAGGTAAACAATTTTTTAAAGGTGAAACTGATGTTTAATAAATTGATAGGGATGGTGTGGAAACATGGCAATAACTGTAAACACAGCAGAGAGAACAACTAAAGCAGGAGGGCGAGACTGACTGTAAAATTGAACACAATTGATTCTCTTCCCTCTTTCCACATCCCTTTATAATGTGATGTTGGAGCAATTTATATCAAGGGGTGGAGTCTATTTTTTCACCTATTCATTCTGGTTGACCTTGGGGTTTGCTTTGGCTGAATTAGCAAGTACACAATCCAGCAGACGCTTGAAAAGTGTCTGCTCATTAGGCCTTGCCCTCTCATCTGGGCTGCCTGCTGAAAGATGCAAGAGACCACATGAAGCAGAACCACGGCCAGCAGCTGGTGGTCACCAGGTCCCTGAGCTGACCCAGGTGCAGCCACAGACTTATAACTTGCAGCCTAGGCCAGGCCAGCCAGTCCTGTGTGCAGGCCAGCAGAGCCCATCTGAAAAATCTTGACCTGGAAGACCAAAGGAGGTTATTGTTTAAAATGACCACTTAAACTTTCTTCCCAATTTCCTGTTTGTTTCACAAGTATGCTACAGAATTTTGCATCAGAGCTGTTTTTAGGGTCCCAGACACAGTGGTGCGGGGTGAAACAAACAGTAAGATCACTTGGCAGTAGGTGGGAGGGCTAGCTAAAGAAGGCATTTTGCAGCATTCAGCTTTGAAATCCATGTACTTTCCTTACCTTCTCTCACTGGTCTGTGAATTGGACCAAAAATAGCCTTAGAGGTTGAGAAAAGGAGCGGGGCCAGCAAGAGCACAGCAGATGAACCGTATTTCCTTCCAATGTCCCCATCTTCCTGTAGGGCACTTCCTCATCAGTTTGATTTCAGAAAAGTCAAGAAAAGATTCCCATAAACAGTAACAGCTATCGTTGGTAAGCAAACCATGGGGCTTTGCAGTTGTTTATGTCATTCTTCCCAGACCCCATGCTCTGTGAAGTTCTGCACTTGAGCCCCAGCTCTGAACAGTAAAAACAGAAAGAGAAATAGACATAAATTAGGATTCTTAACCCCCAAAGAGATCCACTTCTATTCTTCCCCTCCAACTGCAGTTAGAGTAACTTTTCAAAACATAAGACTGACCATACTCACCCTCACTTTAAAAAATAGTTGAAATTGTTTTAAAGTCTAGTTTTAATGGTCTAGTTTTCTATTGTTCTTGGGGTCACAACCAGATCCCTTAATAAAGCCTATCAAGACATTAATCTGCACAGGTTGCTGTGATAAAACACCACTAACGGGGTGGCTTAAACAACAGAAATTTATTTTCTCCAGTGTTGAGGAATAGTCCAAAATGCAGGTGCTGGCAGAGTTGGTGTCCGATGAGATTTCACACTGTGTCATCACATGGCCTCTGGGTGTGCACTTCCCTACTGTCTCTCTCTCTTATCATCAGAACACTGGTCCTACTGAATCAGAGCTCTACCTTTATGATCACATTTAATATTTAACCTTAGACATCTCCTTAAAAGCCCTGTATTCAAGTATAGCCAATGTAGGGTGTTAGGGTTCGAGATACGAATTGTGGCAGGGGGCACCATTCAGTGCATGCAACAGCTATGCCTGACCACCTCTCCAGTCCCTTTGCATGTGATTAGTCTTCATCCTCTACCTCCAGACACTCTGCTTTACCCACCCCCACCCCTTTATGCATCATTCTCTTAGCAGTTGTGATTTTATTCTTATCCAGGTGACGTCTTGCTTTCAGAAGAATGTCAGCTCCAAGAGAGCAAAGAATTGCATCCAGTTTTACCCATCAGTTTATTCCCAAGCTCAGTACTTGGCATATCATGGATACTTGGTCAAGTTTGTGGAATGAATGAAAAATTTAACAAAGGGCTTCAGGTTTGTTGTAACTATGCAGGTCAATGTGACTTGGAGATATGGAAACGATACCTATGTATTCATGCACTAATCCAATAAACATTTATTCCACGCCTACTATATATTAGGTCTGGAGAACACACAGATAAATAAGATAAGCAAGTGTCCAACCAATCCCTCTGTGAACTGAATCATATTTCTTGTGTCTTTTATCTGCAATCCTCAATCTACCATGCCCTGAATATAAGTATCGTTAGAAATTTTTAAAGCTGTGTAATACTTACTTTGCTTTGCTGTTTACATTCACAGCACATATATTGCTTGAAAATTTTAATGTCGGAAATAAAAATCATTCCACATCATTAAAAGTTTAAAAGACAATTATCATGCTTTCAGAGATGGGTCCTGATTACGGTCCCAAGAAAATTACTGTCAATAAATTCTTTATGATTTTATGGGCACTAAAAAGAGAAAATACAATACGGTAGGAATTTTAAAATATAAAAATAATTGAAAGATATATACCAATTCCAAAAATCATTCTCCAGGACTAATGTGACTATTAGATGAATTATGCATTTTTTTCATAATATTGTAATGTAAAATGAATTGAGAAGAAGTAGAAATAAAATGCTTGTATCATATACACACCAAAGCTTCTAAAATGCCTTCAGAAGCTAATAAATTGAATAATGGCAGAGTTTGGGGGACTGTTACTGGCTGCGGGATGTACTTTGTTGATTTCTTCACCTCCTTTAGCTATTGTGGGATGTCTGTGACCTGCCTCATTAGGTGATTGACAGACACTGTGTTAATCACCCTGTTACCAAAAGTGTGAGAATCATCATCCTCATTTTACAGGAAGGAAAAGTTTAATCATACAGTTTAAAATACTAAACAGCAAACGTGGTCAATGTGACCTCAGAATGCATGTTCTTATCATTATCCCATGCTGCCCCAAAGTATCAAGAATAGGTTCTGGCTGACCCCATGGATGGAAAGTCTGCGATACAAAAAAAGAAATTAAATGAATTAATGTAGGTTTGTGTCTCTATATCAAGACAGAGAGTGTGATTTCTAAATGTCCTCCAGAGCCCTGGAGAGAGAAAGCAAAAGTCTTCAGGCCTTTTGTCTATCACTGGGAAAAACTTGATTTCCCCTGCAAGAGGCATTTTTAGCTTAGATGAAGGGTGATACAAATGTAGGCACATGCATGGCCAGACATCTTGCCCTAGGAGGGTGGGCAACTGACCCCTCTGATGTGGTATCCAGAGAAGCAAGGGCACTAGGTAAACGTTTCCTCTAGGGTGTTACAGAGTCTAGAATTTCCATCCAGAAATTCCTTTTGATGGAACTGTTTTCCCCCAAGGAATCTCCTTTTAAAATGTATAAGACCCTAACAAGGTAGTTAAATCAATCATTCCTTTGTTTAACTGAGAGCGGGTCACCAATCACCCAAAAGTCCCTGGTTTCTCTTTCTTATTATTCAAGTGGATTTTCCTCATTTCATACCCAAAATGAGCTCTGTTTTGATGTTCCCATCTGTAAAATGGGGATAAAGATAATGACTACTTAGTAAAGTTGCTTTAAGAAGAAATGAATCAAACAAGCACTTGATCGTCTTTTAAACACTAAGCAATGTGCTGTAAACCGTGCCTGGCATACTGATTTCTCAACACTGGGGAGTAGTGTTTTAACCTATTTACACTTATTTCATTTCTAAAATAAGAGTAACAATGCTCTAAATTGGAAAATGCCTGTTTTTCCTTGATTCAGTAAACAGAGATCTAAATGGGATGAACAGGATGCAATGGTGACTATAATTTACTCACTTCCTACATTCGGCAAGTTTATACTTTAGAGACTGAAGCAGACATTGTCGACAATTATGGTCAACCAGTGACAATCATGACACAAACACTGAGTGCTCTGAAGGAAAGGAACTGGACCAGTGGGACCTAACTGGGACTGTCTGAGAAAATGACATTCAAATCGACTTGAAGATGAAGAGTTGGACAGATAGAGTTGGGGGGAAGAGAGCTCCAGGCAGGGCTCACAGTGAGTGAGACCCAGAGGCCAGAAGCCAAGTCCCAGGAAGAGTGAAAAGAGAGACCCAGTGAGAGCACGGAAAGAGTGGTCAAGGATAAGAAACAAGAGGAGGCAAGGCTAACTTCCCATTCAACCAGGGCTCGGGAGGTCATATTAGAGACTGCAAACTTCATTCTGCGAGAAATAGGATGCTCCAGGGTTGGAAGCAGGCAGAAATGTGAAAGGATTTTTCGACTTCACAGCATTTGCTGTTGTTGTTATATGGACACTGCACAGGCTGCAGAGAACAGGTCACAGGGGAATAAAAGGTGGGCTTGCTTCAGTGTCCGGTCCTATTAGTGTTTGTCTCCAGAAACCATGAGCACTTCCTTCCAGAGACATACAGGAAATTTTCAGTGGGGAGAGGGAAGCAGATTCGAGATAAGCCTCAGGAAAGCTGAAAGCTTTGTTACTGCCTAGACCAAAAGTCCCTGCTGTGCACAGAGGCGACTGTACCCAACTCACGGGGACATAGACAGCCTCAGGTCACATGGCAAGGGGCCACATGGTTTGTGAATGACTTAGTCCATGCCTAGGCACATCCGTTCTCAGAGGCCTCGGTCCAGCCTCTACTGTTGTTCTGAAGGTGCCAACACCTCCAGAGCAATTCTTCCCTTTTCTTTGTCTACCCCTCTGCCTTTTCCTACTCCTCTCTCAGATTCCCCTCTTAAGACAGTAGATAAATGTCGATAGCAAATTTATAGATTTTCTTGTGAGATTGACGGACACCTAGAAGACTAATAATATCAAATGCTGGTGCATACACCAGGAAACACAACATAATCATTCATTTAGGGAACGTGTAACCCAGGGATGACTTTTTGAAAAACAATATGGCAGCATCTATCAAAATTTTAAGTACGAATGCCTTCTGCACAGAAATTCCACCTCCAGGATTGATGCTTTGAAAAGTATTTCTTCACATACCAAATGTTGTCTGTAGCTACCTATCAGGAATAATAGTACAAAACTGGAGACAACTTAACCATCCAAAACATTAAATAAATGTGGGTACATCTGTCCTGTGAAATACTATGAAGCCAGTAAAAGAAAGAAATTAAGCCTAAATGACTTCCAACACATGTTATATGAATTCTTTTTATTTATTTATGAGAAAAAAAAACAGAAAAGAAAAACAAAAAGCAAAAGACAAACAAACAATAACAAACCCAAAACAATAACAGTATAGGTTTTCAAAACAAGATGATAGGAATTTAACAATGGTTGTGATATTGCATATTGTTATCTTAAAAAGGGTTGCTTAGATTACCAGATATACATGCAAAATTGATTGAATCATTTGAGTATTAACTATTCTTTTCCAAGAACAGAATTAGTAGTATAGTCATCTTAGCTATGATATATATATATATTCAAAGTTATGTCTTTTTCCTTCTCTCTTCCTTCTTTCCTCCTTTCCCTTATCCCAGTTACTTTTCCGCTTTGAGGAGTTTCTTACCTTACCACAAGATTTATTGTAGATTTTGGATCGTATTTGCTCTTTCAGTTTCTTATACTAGGGAGACAATATGGTATTTACACGAGTTTGATTTATTTCACTTATGAGTATGGTCTCAAGTTGTGTCCATTTACTTATAAAAGCCTCAATGTAATCTTTCTTTATAGCTGAGTAGTACTCCATTGTATAAAAACACCACATCTTTTTATTCATTCCTTGATTGATGGGCACTTGGGTTGTTTCCAAGATTTGGCTATTACAAATTGTACTGCTATAAACATGGGTGCATATATATCACTGTGGTATGATGTTTTCAGTTCTTCTGGGAAAATGTCCAGGAGTGGGACAACTGGGTCAAATGGAACCTTTAATCCTAGTTTTTTGAGGAACCTCCACACTGATTTTCACTGTGGTTGCACCAGCCTACACTCCCAACAACAGTGGAGAAGAGTTCCTTTTTCCCCACAGTCCCTCCAGCATTTGTTATTGGTTGATTTCTTGAGCTTGCTCATTCTTTCTGGGGTGAGATGGTATTAGGGTAATACTTGCTGTATTATTGCTTATTTGATTTTTCATGTATATTAAAATTTGTCTTACATAGTTGGCTGCTCCTATATTTGGTACATATATATTTATGATTGTAATCTCTTCAAGTTTTTCCCTAACAAGTAGGCAATGACCTTTACCTCTTTTGATCATTCTTGGTTTGAAGTTCACATTGTCTACAAACAGAATAGCTAGCCCCATTTTCTCTGGGTCCCTGTTGCATGGAGTATTGTTTTCCACCCTTTGACTTTTAGTCTATAAATTTCCTTTTGAGTTAAATGTGTTTCTTGTACACAGCATATTGTTGGACTTTGTTTCTTAATCCACTCTGCCAGACTGTTTCTTTTCATTGGCGAGTTGAGACCATTTACATTAATGGATATAACTGATATGTACTGACTTATCCCTGTCATGTTATCTTTCTGTTTTTGGTTTTCTGTTTAATTGTTTGCCCCACTTAGTGGTTTCTTCTTGCTGTTATTCTTGGAATTGTTATCTTTTTCTCTTTCTAGAGTATCCCTCAGTACTCTTTGTAGGTTTGGTGGCC
>RJWT010014668.1:0-20367 GCA_004365215.1 Cuniculus paca | reverse complement strand
TGTTTGCCCCATGTTTGACAGTTGGTAAAATCAATACATTTCATTCCCTTTTGTTTCTTGTAATTCTGTTTTTCTCTCTGGCTTCTCCTAAGTCTATTTTTCTCTCCTTAGCTTCTCTTGAATCTATTGAAATCAAAGTCATGACCTCACATTTGCCAGGCAGGTGCTGTGCCACTGAGATATATCCCCCACCCACTCTCTCTGGCCCAAGTGGACCTATTCTGTCTCTGGTGAACTCATATTTCTCTCTCTGGACCTAGGAACCCATTTTTCTATGCCCCAAGTTTAACACCTGGTGATGTCAATATCAGTTCACTCCAGTGATGAATATTGAACACTACCAATACATTTCTTCCTCTCATTGCATGCGCATGAGAAGTGTCTTCTTGCCCTCTACCCTCTTAACCCCATCCATGTTCAGGTGCCATATGTTGCAGATGGTGCAGCTGTTGATGTTCCCAGGGGGAAGGACCATGAGAGGATGGAAAAAAAGAAAAGAGGTGAAAACTAGGGTCAGGTGGAGCCCTCTCTCTCCTGATGGGAGGAAAGGAACTGCCTTCTCACTAGAGTCACTTGTTTCTACAGCTTGCCCCAGGTGATTTTTGTTCTCAGACCTGGCTTTTCTCACCCCTACAGGTGTAGTCAAACTTTAGCTTCATTGGATCCCCACAGACTAGGACAGACCAGATTCTATTTTGTTGGGCCCTCAAGAGGCTATCGACTGAGTAAATGTGTGGGAACTGGTCCACTGACTTTATGGTGGACACAGGGGTGGAGCATTCTGTGATGACCCAACCTGTGGGCCCCATCTCACAGTGACAAGTCACTATCATGGGGGCCAAGGGTAACTGAACATGCTGCCATTTCTTGCTTTCTCACAGCATTTTTTGTGGCCATGAAGTCATTCATGAATTTCTACTTTCCTGAGGCATTAATAGGTTGAGATCTTTCAGGAAAGCTACATGTTCAAATAACTTTCAACTCCCATGGACAAGCTGCTCTAATTGTGAAAACCAGAGGGAAAAATCATGACCCTTTTTATTTCCCATGGAGAAGAATGGCACCTCTATAGTCTCATAGAGAGTCCACAAGAAAGACCTGAGCTTTCCTTCAGTGTACCTGGTATATGGGCTGAAGACAGTCCACCTGGGTTGGTCTGGAACATACCTTCAGTAATTGTAGAACTAAAGTCAAGGACAGAGTCACTTGCCAAAATCAATTTTTCATCCCTCGCACAGTGCAGATTGGGATCCAGAGACACCTGGAGAGGCTCCTAACTCAGGATTCTCCAGTCTTCCCAGTCACCTTGGAACACACCAATCCTACCAGTCCAGAAGCTGGGGACAGATGACTATCGACCAGTTAAAGATCTGGGAGCAGTAAACCAGGCCACTGTCATCCTGTACGCAGTTGTCCCAAATCTCTACAGTTTCCTAGGTCTCATCCCAACTTGAGCTGCCTTCTTTACATGTCTGGACCTCAAATATGCTTCTTCTGCATCTTCCTGGCCCCATAAAGCCAGCCAATCTTTAACTTGTATTAGGAAAATCCAGAAAATGGTGATAAAGACCAGCTGATTTAGACAAGGCTGTATGAGCCCCTAAAAGAATGGCAATCATGCACTTTCATGGACACCAGTAGGGAGACACCTCAGCTGCTTGGAGAAACCATAAAACAGACCAGGAAAAAAAGCTTACAATCTCTAGGGAAATGATAGAACCAATGGCTGTGACTGTCACACTGTTTCCCAGTCCGCTGATAGAATTGGATTCTAATTACTCACAACATCAGACTACTTGGTTTAAAATGGAGAATGGAAGCTACCTCCAAGGTTGATGGTGAAATTCTGAAGAAAACAGGGTTGTCTTCAAAGGCACTAGCTCCAACTGAATCTGAAAAAAGATAGCCACGACCTCAGAGACACCATCAGGAGGTAACAGTCTGGCTCTAGTGACTTCAGAGGCTGAATAGTCTATGTATGGCAGAAGCCTGAGGATGCCATCAACTGGTGACATGAATTGACTGCATCTCTTTTTGTCATTGGCCATCCATTATGCACTGCCATCCCTGGTTCTTAAATGTGCTTGGGACTGTAGCTCTGATTTTTGCCATCGCTCTTGCCAAGACCACCCTAGCCAACTAGAAATGGGGCAAAAGTTGCCTGCTAGTCCTTATCTTCCTCTCATGAATAGAATGTTTTTCTGGTATTAGTTGTTTTTATTGAGGGGGTTTATTAGCTGTTTTTTTGTCACTGATAAATCTGAGCTCCTCATCATGTGACCCATGCATTCCCATAACCTTGTCAGGCCAGGGAGTTACTTGGACTTTACTCTACCACATTCACTTCTCATGCCTGGGAAGGGTCACCATCACCCATGCAACCATATCCAATCAGATGTTCCATTCTTTTTATGAGGAAGTAAAAAGTAGCCTATTTCAGTCACAACCAGAAACTTGTTCCAAGCCTTAGCAGAGGCTATATCCCAGACTTTAAAGATTTCTTCTTGCTATGCACGTGGGGGAACTAACATAGGGGAGGCTAGAGAATTAGTTCCCTGCAAATCTTATAGTGGAACAGGGTCCCCCAACCTACCTCTGGAATTTGACTTCTCAAGACCTCAAGCATTGGAAAGAAATGCCTGACAACAGGGAAAAATGTTCACTGTCCTAATCAGAAACCTAACATGGCCAGGCCAAAGATTGTATAGCTTAACCACCTGGGAAACTCAATGGTTGGGGTCCCCAGATCCCCAGCACTTGGCTAACTTCTCCCATCTCTGAGAAGCTTGAAACAACGTTGGTGCAGACATCAAATGGAGAGCCCCAGCTGGACTATACTGGATATGTAAGAGGACAACCTACACTGTACTCCCCCACAACTGGTCAGGGCCGTGTGTGTTAGGAACAATTCACCCATCATTTTTCCTACTCCCACTTGCCCAAGGAAAACATCTGGGGAGTTCAGCGTATGGGGACAGAGGAACTCAGAGAAAATGGTGTGCCCTACAAAGTGGCCATTGGAAGGATGATGAATGGCATCCCGAGTATATAATCTAATATTCTAGCCCAGCCACCTGGGCAGAGGATGGGTCTTGGGGCTACACACCCCCATTTACATGCTGAATCATATAATCAGACTACAAGCAGTGGTAGAAATTATAACTAATGAAATTGTCAAAGCCCTTAACATGTTGACAAAACAGCAAACCAAAATGCACAATGCTATCTATCAAAGCCCCTTAGCCTTAGACTACTTGCTTGCCTGAGAAGGAGGAGTTTGTGGAAAGTAGATGATGAAGAAAATGTCATAGACAGATCACAGATTGGATGAGAAAAATTGTTCATGTCCCCATTCAGATCTAGAAATGCTGGGACCCTGGAGAGTTGTTTGGAGGATGGTTTCAGCCTTCAAGGATTCAAAACCTTCATAGGTGTTGTGTTCCTAATTTGGGGAGCTTATCCAATCCTCCCCTGCCTAGGTCCCCTGGTTTTATGGTCTGTCTCCAACCTCACTGAGGCATTGGTCAAAAGAAAAACAACCACACATGTTATGATGCTATGGAAATGTAAACCTTTAGATCAAGATGATTCTCTTGGATCCAAAGTTAAGGGAGTCCGAGTATCAAAGGGGACAATGTGGTGGGCCTCTTCCCCAGAGGAGTGTGGCCAGGCCCCTCCTGAAGGAATAAGTGGAGGGGGAGCCTTCTCAGAACCAAGGAAGACAAGGCTCAGTTAGTTCCTAGATACGCATGTGTAGTTCTAGCACTGCTCTGTAACACAGATTGTACCCAGTCAGGCTGTAGTGTGTTAGTGCATTACCATTTATGGGAGACACAAGACATAAAAATTGTAAGAAAGGCAAAACCCTGCCATGTTTGGGGCTCAACCTTTCGGGTATGAACCCACTGAACCCCGTGTGGGCACAAATAATCTCTACTTCTGGAAAAAGCCTGGGTGTCTGGTCTCTCTGTGAGAATCCTGCCACAGACACTTGATTCCACATATAGATATTTTCATGGGCATGAAGAGCTTCTCTAGCTCTCAGATTTTTTAGAAATGGTTTTTAAAGGAAGTAGACAAAAGCAGAAAAGTTTAAGTTGCAACAACTCTAGAAATAATCACTAATTTATGCCCTCTTCAAGGGCCCTGACCTGCTCTCCTCCAAGCTCCAAATGCATGTTCACCTCCATGGCTGTTGCTCCCCTGCTCGCACTTGGGGTCACATGTTGAGTTCATCCTGTCTCTTTTATGGCCCATACATTTCCTGCCCCATCTCTTCTAAAGAGAGGACTATCCCCTTGGGTGCAAGGGGATACCCTGAAACATAAAGAGGCAGTGGATAACACTCAGCCACAGGGGAGCATGTCGTGTCACTTGTCTTGTCTTTGAAGCCTTCCCAGACCCTGCCACTTGGACCTTTCCATGGTATCGCAGAGACACGCTCTGGCCTTGGTAGCCTTTTGCTCATAGCCACTCACTCAGTGACTGGGTGCCCGGGGAATAGAAGTTGGGAACAGACACCACAAATGTATCTTTGTGTTTGCCTTCTCCTCTCCTTACCTAGAGCATACATTACATGAGCAGATGCTCGGGAAGTTTATCAAATGACTTTCTGAATAAATTACTTTGGAATATAAACTGTCTTTTCAAATACTCTATTGTTCTTGTCTAATCAGCCAATTATCTTTAAGTAAGTCAGTGGTTTTCAATTTGTTTATATAATAAACAGAGTGATTCCTTTAAATTTTCATTTGGAAGACCCCAGCCCCTCCTACATAAAATAATAGTGGAGCTCTTTTTGTCCACATAAAGTGGGAAGCTGAGGGTTCCAATATCATCCACTTCCCCAACCCTCACCAACCTAAAATACCCCATATGTAAATTCTTCGTGCCTTTCAAAGGTCACTTCTCTCGGGCAGCAGTTTCATTCAAGTCATCCCATCCATCGAGGCCACACCAAGCTTGTACCAGTGCATACTCATGTCCACTGAGGTTTGCTAAAAACCAACCCCAACAGCATGCTCTTTACATAATTCCCAGTTTACTCCTTAAGGTGACCTGTGAGGTAGATGCTATTATTATCCCCACATAACTGATGAGGAAATAGAAGTTCAGAGAGATTCATTGACTGACCGGAGTCAGACAGCTATTGACTGTCAATGCTAGGATTTAATCACAGAGCTAACTGATTCACCATTGCTGTGTTGACATGCCCTTCTTTTTTTTCAATTATAATGTGAGCTGAACTGTAGAACTGTCTCCATTTCTTTCCCTCTTTGCTCAGTCTTAATTCAGTGTTTTGCTCTGGAGAAGAGGATAATTAATAATTTTTTCAGAGATGAACTTCCTCAAAGTATATTGTACCATTCTTTGCCTTTTCCTCCCCTAACATTTGTCTTGCTATAAGAGGCTGCCAGCCTCTTCTTAGGCCATAGTTTCAGCCTCTTTCTTTCTAAAAAGTTGTACTTCTGAAGCATGCAAACATAAAGAGCTTTGCTGCTGAAAATATTAAGGGCTTCTTCCAAAGCCTGGAAGCTAAGCAGGAGTTTCACAGGAGGGAAAAAACAACAGTGACCTCCTCAGATGGAGAGGGAAGGCTCAAGGCAGGAAATCGAAGTTTCTGTCAGAGCAGCTCTAGGGAAAAGGGAGAGTGAAAGGGGACAGACTGTTTAGATTTTTACCACTTGGGACTCTACCCCCGATTTAACTTCTGGACTAAATTTTAAAAACAGCCAAGTAGTAAAAGCCCTGCTCCCTGTGAACTCTGGTCTCTCTGTCTACTTGGGATGTCACAGAGAAAAGCTGCATTTTGTGTGAGGCAGCCCCAAGGGGATATAGAGTGGCCCAGGTGGGTTGATTGATTGGGAAAAGCCCTGGGGCACCGCCTTCCCTCTACTGCCCTGCACCTGTGTAGCACCTTGAGAAAACAGAGCTTATGTCTGCAGGGGCCCGGCTTGACCTCCATGCCTCCTACATGGCCTCACCCCCACCCACCTCTTACTGGAAAATTAACCACAGGCTTAACATGAGAGAGCAGAGGGCTACCTCAGCCCAAAGTGTAGGCAGTGAAATTACACGAGTAGACAACAAGTAGTAAAGTAGGCGCCTCTACACCCTGACCTTAAAGTCCATTCAGTCTCTCTCATAAAACTCTCAATTTTAATTTTATATCTTTACTACAATAGACAAAACAGCATTGTCCAAATGCCAGATGGTTGACCACGCTTTCATTTTTACATTCTTATTTGAATAGTTCAAAGTTAGTTCAGTGATTTCAGCATAAGTCTGACTAATCTTTAAATATTTTTAAAATAGCTATTTTTCCCTTGAAAATAAAATAAGTGATCTTCCATGCCTAATGCCTCTGCAATGTACATGGACAACCAGTCAAGTTTTCTCATTTACCACTTTTGCACAAGAAACATGAGCAACATTTTAGAATCAAAATGCATGAACACAGCGCATACACGAAACAAAGTGTGCTTTGAGAAAGGAAAATCAGGGCCAGATAATAGACATGGTTGGGTGAATCTTCACGCAGTTCTGCTTTCTGATAGAGACAACAAAAGTTGTTTTTAAAAATATATCCTGTCATTTATTATGCACCAGTGAAAGTTGCTATTGTTATATGTAGACACAAAAAGTTGTAAACAAAACCCTTAAGTGCCGAATTTAAAAGATTCAGTATTTTCCATCAATTTTCTGATTCTCCGAAGCTCTGAGCCACATGAGTTCACTCAGTGCTCTTTTCTCCTTTCTCTTCCTTCTAAAAACTCAGAATAAGTGATGCAAAATACAGAGTAAAAACACAAAAAAGAAAAGTTGCTAGTGGAGGGAAAGAATAGAAGAATGAATAGACAATAAACTCAATAGTCAAAACCACTACGGATAAAGTCAAAAGACCAAAAGTAAACTAGAAAAAGTGGCAAAATGTATCACAAAGGTCTCATTTCTTTTTACATGAAGATCTCTGGAAAATCAGTAAGACAAATAATCCAATGTAGAAAATAAGCCAAACAGATGAACAAGCAATACTCAGAAAATGAATTTAGTATAAGCCATCGAAATATAAAAAGATTCTTGCTCTTAAACAAAAACGATGAAAAAGAATGATGTTGGGGGAAAATGGGGAACAAGGTTGATGGAAATGAAAACATATACAATCTGTATGGAAGGCAATTTAATTAAATATTCAAAATTGCAAAGTCATTTATCCTTTGACCCAGCAATTCCAATAATTTAGCCTGTGGACAGTCATATGTCATATAACGACAGGATATGTACTGAGAAATGCAAAATTAGGTGATTTCAGAGGTATCTGAGCATCATGATGTGCACTGATACCAACCTGGGTGGGATAGGTCAGCCACCGGACACTGCTTCTGGATGCAATTAAGAGACTTGGTAAAAGAGAGATGGAGAGGTTGCTCCCAAGCACAACACAGCTTACTTATAGTAAACATTTTTATAAGTAGGAGTACTCTCTAAAATGATAATTAAAAGTATAGTAAATATATAAACTGATAATATAATTGTTTATTGTCAAGTATTATGTATTACATACTGTACATAATCATATGTGTAGCACTTTTTATACAACAGGAAGTGCAGTAGGTTTATTGACATTAACATGCGTACCACAAAGGCATGGGGAATGTATCGCACTACAACATAACAATGCCTGCGACTTCACTAGTTGATAGTTTCTCAACTTCATGGTAACTTTGTGGGACCCCTGTCATTTTTGCAATCTGTTGTTGACCGAGGTGTCATTATGAGAAGCATGACTGTACTCTATGTGTGTGAAATGAAATGCGAACAAAGTTACTTATTACAACACTGTAATAGGCAAAAGTATTTTTAAAAACCAAGTAGCAGGCAATAGGGATCTAATTACATGAATTATGGTACAGTCCCACAATTCCTTATCTGAGACCTTAGGGTTTCATGTGGTTTGCCTGTCAGAAATTTTTGAGATTTAGAAAGCTAACACAGGAGATATATATATATAGATATATATATATATATATATATATCTATATATAGATATATATATATATATATTAGGTAACACCCCAGAGGCTTTAGGCACATTACTCAATAATCAAAGCCATTAATATTTCTAAAAGAAGCTATGAATAGTCATATAAGTGGGAAAAATCAAAACTATAAATTAACTCATACCAGTCCGAGCCATATTTGCCACCAAATGAATTTGTCACAAACTCAAGAAAACTTTTGACTTATGGTGTATACAGATTTGTACATTCATTCTTTTATTTTCTCCCTCCACAAGCATGTTTCCTTTTATGTGTTTTTATTCTATTTTTGCATCATCTTTTCTAACTTTCTAAAAGGAAGAGAATGGAGAGAGGGCACTGAGCCAGCAGGCATTATGTGAGTCAGAGCTTAGGAGAACTACGAAATTCATAGGAAATGCTGAATATTTTAAATTCAGCACTGAAGCTAGGAGTTTTGTTTTCAATGTTTTGTATCTGTGTGTAACATTAGCAACTTTCACTGGTACATAATACAATAACAGAATATATTTTTAAAAGTAATTTTTGTGGTCTTCATCAGAAAGCAGAACTGTGTGAAGATCTACCCGACCATGTAAATCAAAACCTTTGATTTACCCATGAATCCTTAATTCTTCATTTATGAATTGCAGGAAGGAGACAGTAGGCATGTATATCTATACAACAGAATGCTATGCAACTATAAATAAATAAAAACATAGTTATGCTACACAATCTTCAAGATACAGTTAAATTTTTCTAAAGACATAAAAGGAGGAAAGAGGAATGTATGCATTCACTTATGTAGACTGAAAATAGATCTATAAAGACTATATGTATTATTTCTGGAAAAAGGAACTAGGAGGAGTTTACAATCTGCAACTGGGAGGCAGATATTTTGCCTATAAACATGCATATCTACCATATAAATATGCTAAGTATGCACAAAATAATGCTTACAATTCCATTTTCAGTTTGTAAATAAGGTATGTAATTGCCAGGGCATAAGCAGACTTCACCCTCATATAGACATTTGAGAGCTCTCAGAGCAGCAAGCATTAAGGTCCAACTATGCATGAGGCACTAGACTAGGTACATGGCCCAGACTGTAGATGGTCAAAAGAGGTAGGCATTAATATGCCTGTTTTAGAGATGAGAAAACCAAGTTTCAGATAGAAGCAAATATCAGCAAGTGGTAGAGCTAATATTTATGCTCAAGGCAGCCTAAGCCTGAGTTCTATGACCCAAGAGAACATTTTAAAAAGGGGACTAGGCAGGTGGTTATAAATACAGAACATGCATCTAATATATGGCCAGATGACTAATATTTTCTTGAACATAATCCTTAGGACATTTGAGCTTCTGTTATGCTCTGACTCCCCTGGCCCTGACTCCTGCTCCCATATCAAGGAAATCTGCATAACAAGGGTTCTGTGACTGGAGTCCATTGTGGCCATACCTTCCTGCCATAGACAGGAAGTCTGGGTGAAGAATGTATGATCCCCTTCTCCAGGTTATCCATTTGTACTGGCTGAAGAGGAAGGGGCTACGAATGTGTGTGAGTCAGCTTCCCATCACTGTCCCAAAGCACCAAAGAATATCAACTTAAAGGATGAAAGATTTAGTTTCGCTCATGGTTTCAGAGATTTCAGGCCATGGTCACTTGCCCCATTTACTTTTGGATCTATAGTGAGCCAGATCATCCTGGCAGACATGTGAGGCATGAGGAAATCTCATGGAAACCAGAATTAAAAAGAGAGAGATGAAGGGACAGGTCCCAGTTTCACTTCAAGGACACGCTCCACAGTGACTTAACTTCTTTGTACTAAAGTCTAATTCCCACTTTCAACAGTGCCACTGGCTGGTGACCAAGCCTTTAACACAGGAGCTTTTGGGGGACATTTATGATCCAAAGCAAAAGGAAAGATGGGTTGCCTTCCTGAGCAAGGTCTAGCTCCAGAAAGACTCATTTTCTACTCACAAGTACTATATATAGTTAGCCCTCCATGTCTTCAAGTTTTGCATCCATGGAGTCAACCAACCATACACAGAATTATTCAAAAATAAAAATCATATCTTTACTGAACATATGCAGTCATTTCACATTATCTTATACCCTAAACAATATCAGACAACAAATATTTACATACTATTTATATTATATTTGATATTATAAGTAATCTGGAGATGATTTAAAGGGTGTGGTTCATT
The DNA here is from genome assembly GCA_004365215.1 of Cuniculus paca. NCBI lineage: Eukaryota > Metazoa > Chordata > Mammalia > Rodentia > Cuniculidae > Cuniculus > Cuniculus paca. The sequence goes on along the minus strand of RJWT010014668.1, from coordinate 10,138 downwards.
GAAAATACCATGCCAATTTATTATAAGGGGTTTGAACAAATGCAGAGTTTGGTCTTGGGACTAATCCCAAATAGGTATGGAGTAACAGCTATATTAGAAAGTACCGTTTGAAATTCATCAAAACTGACAAATAACAATTCAACTTGTCTTCTTAAAATCTTTGTTCCCTTTCTTCCATAACCAAGAGAAACAAAATAGAGCAGCTCTGGTGCTCTGCTCATGGTCATTCATGTGAGAAGGAGAGAAGCAATTTGCATTTATTCCAAAACACAGGCTTTGCCTTCCAGAACCCCAAGAGGCCCAAACTTCCCAGTGATCCTTCTACTCCTACCTCACTAGGAACAGGTATCAGACAGCAGTTTTGAACTAAGCAGAATAGCATGGACCTTGAAACTACCTATATATGGTGACCAACCATCTCCATTTGTTCTGGGACTGTTCCCAGGTTAGCACTGAAACTCCCATGTCTAATGACACACAACAGTCCTGGACAAATCAAGTTTGGATTCCAGTTCCACCCCTTATTGGCTATGTGACCTAACACGAGTTATTTCACTGCTGTGCCTTGGTTTCTCTATGTATAAGACGGGAAGAAAAAAAGTGCTGTAACAGGGTTGTGATGTGGATTAAATAAATATCTATAAAGTGCTTAGTACAGTACTTGGAAAGAGCTCTGTAAATGTTTGTTAAAAGAAACAGGTTACCTTTGTTAAGCCTTATTTTTTTTATTTTTAAAAAGCAAAACAGAAAAAAGGATAGCTATAATACAGAATTTCAAAAAACAAAAACAAAACAACAGTAAGAAATCAACACTGGTTAATACATTCCATATTGTTATCTTAGAAGTAGTTGTTCAGGTTACAAGATCTAGGCATAAAACTGGGATAAGCAAAAGGAGACATGGAAGAAAGGAAAAGATTATATGTATGTGGGTTTACACGTATAACTGTATGTATGTATAGGTGCACAAGATAACTATACCACTAATCTCTGTTAGTTCATCAAAAAGAACAGTTTGTGCTGTCATTGTTTAATTGTATGATAATTTTTTAAGCCTTATTGCTATTGTTTACAGTAAGGTCATTCAGTGAAGGAGGCACTGAGCACTCTTCAACTGCGTGACTGTATTGGTTGAGACACAAGTGAGTTCCTCAGTAAATGAATATGCTACAAAACCAGAGACAGAGACCAGCACTCCTTTGACCTACTTCTGTCTGCCTTGCCCACTATGGTTCAACCAAGCCTTCTCTTTGCTGGTTGACACTTTGTGCTCTGATTGCAATATAGTAGGCTCACAAGAAATATTTAGTAAATGAATGCAGTTTTTTTCTCACAAAACCTACCCAGGTTTGATGGAAGGAGTTTGCATTTTTTCTTTCTGTTTATTTGCAAAGGAATGTAGTAAATACTAAGCTTTTCAGGCAGATGGCTTACCTATGATGAGATTTCCTGATGCTGTAAAATAAAGCAAGAGTGAAAGAGAGAGTAGGGTCCTCTTCTTTGGCAGCTACTTATGGTCCTAAATCTGTGGGTAGCCTGAACACAAAAATGTGTGTGTTAGTCATCAATCAGGCCGCATTCAGACACCTGGAGCCTTGAGATGCTGCACTTGGCTTTCAGGCTGCTTCTGCAGAGGTTTGCGTGTCAGTTAATACGCAACACTCTGTCAGTTCCCTACTCACCTGCCATGCCTGCATTCCAGGGACCCACCAGGACACTCAGACCTGTCTCCTTGCTGGGTTCCACTCCAGCACAGTCCCAAGTTGATGGTGAGGCTCCAGATGTGCAGGCAGACCCTGCAAAAGTCTCCATGCCTGCACTGGGTAACAAGCTGCATATGTTTTTTTGGCTAAAAGGTGTTTAAATGAAATCACTTTTTCCATATTACTTTGTAAAGTTTATTTTGTCAAGCATGAAAATGATTAATAATATTATTTGGAGCCTTTTTTTAAAAAAAAGAAATGACCATATTGAAGATGTTTCTTTTTTACTAACTTGGAGAAAAGAACACAATAATATTTAACCCCTTCTTTAAGGTGCCCAGGTGACTGAGACTTGAGATAAGCAATGCTATGAGAATCACAATTGAATGACTGAGCCCAGATGGAGGAAGTTTGTCCCTAACAGATCCACACTGGTATAAGGTGACACAGTGGGTTCAGTCCCAGTGATGGTTGTAATAAAATGGAGCAGACACTGCTGCCTAGCCAGACGCAGATACTCCATGAAGAAATCAGGTGCCCTGCTGGTTTTGGAGGCTGCCAGCTTCTGGAAGCATCACAGATCTTTCCCTATAGGGCCACATTCGCTTAAAGGTTCAAATGCTAAGATGGACAGTCTCCAGGGATCCACAGGAGGCTGTTTTGGGGTGGGGTGGGAAGCTCACCTTCCAGTTTTCCCTTCTATTCAGCAGAAAGCATCTCTCTGATAGTTCTCACTCCAAGCTGCAAAGCCAGACTGCACTCAGCTCAGTCACAAACAAGCCTAGCAGACTGAGGACAAAATAGTCTTTGTGGCAGCCCACCTAGTATAGGATATTTGAATATTAAATTGTTAAATGTATGTACTACTATAGCTTGATAAATACATCTCAAAGACTGAGTATTGTCTTGGTTACTTTTTTTTCATTGCTGAGACAAACACCTGACACCAAAATGAAGCAAGGAAAGGTTTATTTAGCTTCCAGTTTCTGTGGATATCAGTCCATAATCAGCTGGCTCCAAGGCAGGGTGGCATGGCACCGGGGCAACACTGCAAGGAAGCAGCCAGAACAAAAGGGGGCAGCTGTTCATGATGGCTGCAAGTGGCAAGAGCAAACCGCGCCATAAAAGGGAAAAATGCCCCCGTTCCAACCTTACATTCTATGTCGGCTTCACCCCTAGGCGGGTACAGAACTCACACCACCAATCTCAGCACTACACGAGTCAATCATAAACATTAGATTCAGCCACTTCCATGACTACATGAGGCTTGGGGGGGCCATCTATATACAAACCATAACAAGTATCAACAGAGCATTCACAGATTCCTTGGAGTTCTGCAGTGGAACACGGAAGCTTAGAGAAAGCTAAACCCTGTCATATGGTTCCCCACCCATGACCCCTGTGCTATTCTTTGGATCTTATATGTTCTCCAAAGGTCCATGTGTTAAAGACTTTGTTCTCAGACTGTGGTGCTACTGGTAGGTAGTGGAGTCTTTAAGAGTTAGGGCCCTTGTGGGAGGTCTTCTGATCACTGGGGGTGTGCCCTTGAAGGGGAAGTAGGAGCCCAATTGCTTCCTCTTGCTCTTTTTTGGCATCCTGGCCATTAGCTGAGCAATGGGACCAGGCAATCATGGACTAAACCTCCAAATCTGTGATCCAAGATAAACCTTTTCTAAGTTGGTTATCTCGGATATTTGTTATAGTAGCATAAAGTTGAGTAACATCCCCACTGACCTGCTCTTTCTTCCTCCAGTTCCATCCAGCATGAGCCTCACTTTTTTAGTCAGCCTGCATGGCTTACATGGCCCCTTGATGCCATACACCAGAATTCATACAGCCGTGGGAGGGCTGGGCAGCCATCCAGGAGAAGTGTATAGGGAGGAGAGGAGGTTCAGAGCATGCCACAGACTCAGTACCCCATGGGCAAAGGCTGCAGACAGAGGGGAGCCCTCCAAAGAACAGAACCTAGGCTGAGCTTCATGCCTAGGTCATTAGCATCAAAGCATAAACAGAAGGCAAACAAGCAACCGAGGGGAGGGAAAGGCCAATTCTGGTCAGGAGTGCTGAGTTTCTTGGTGCTGGGGCAACTTTATTTTCTGTGAACATTTTTTCTCTGAACTTGGGAAACAGTGCACCAAAAGGTCAGAGAAAAGCTCCACTTGAGGGGTGTGAAAGAGCAAAGACAAACATTTCACTTTCACGAGATGAATCAGAGTCAACTATTCCAAACTTGGCATAGGCTGAAAATGGTAAAATGGTGGATCAAATTTTTATCTCTGGAGATATTCCCTGCCTTTCTCAAACGCAATGTCAAAGAAAGGTCAGACATTAAAGCAACCACAAGGAACCTAAAAATATGTTCTTCATAGCTGAAGGACTTTGAAGAGCTTTTCTTCTTAAATGAAGGGGTAGGAGTTGTGGCATCTCAATCAAGGCACCTTTCAAAGTCCTAATACTTTTCAGGTTTTCTCAAGACCTTTCTATAAAACCAAAGGACACAGATGAATTTTTTAAAAAATAGTTTTTTAAGCACAGCTGACAGAACAATAACACAAAAATTCTGAGATCTAGTGAAATAAAGAAATCAAGGACAAAGTACCATAAGAGAAGTCTTTGCATGTTTTTTATAGTAAATCAAGAATGGCCTGAATATAATACAAAGAGGTAATCTGATGGGCACCTCTTAAGACCCTGTGATGATGGAAACACCCCTTTCATTTAATTTTTTTCTCCAGGAGTTCAAATTTTAATGCTACCTATGCTAAGTTCTTTCTATATTCTATAGGCAACTTGTATTTCTTTACATCCCTTCTCCTGTTAGGAGAATCATAAAAGACTTATCCTCTCTTCTCTGTGCCATGAATCTTTGTTTTCACATCCAATAGTGTTAGATTTATTAGGATATGACCATGAGAATGAGATCAATGAAACTTGAGTATAAGGGTTAAAATAGTATGAAGCAACTAAGGGAACACACAAAAATTATTGTCATCAATGAGAAGTTTTAGAGTCCAAGAGGTTTGATAAGTCATAAAATGGCAAAAGTGGGAGCCAGAAAAGGACTATAAACCTCTAATACCACACTCCACTCCATACAACAAGGTCAAAGCACAGCCAATTACCCTCATCCCTAACCACTATGGAGCACCAAGCACAGAAAATGACAATATGCAGAGGAAATTTGCAGAGCAGCATGAAAATAATTATGGACTGGAAGGAAACTTACTCTGAAGGCTTAAACCATATAACCTGGCCAAGGGATCACATGGCAAAAAGGAAATATGATCATGGGGGATATGAAATGAGCATTCAAAAGGCATAAACAAAGGCTTAGGCTACTCCAAGGGAAACATAAATTCAGTGATGTGATGGAAAATATAAGCTCAATTTGAGGAGAATTACTATATTGGGAAGACCTATTAATCTGTTGACAGTCTCTCAAAGAAAGCGATGGCAGCCTGCTAGTTTGCCTCATTTAAAACTAGTCTGTCTGAGGAGCTGGAAAATACATCTCAGGGAGGGATAGTGCTCAGCCGCGAGGGATGGTTGCCTTCATAAATCTTGTTCATTTTTCATCTTGATGATTTTTCTCTCCTGTTTCCTCCCATTCTCTTTTCCAGTCTCATGCCAAACCTCCTTCAGATTAACAAAATCCTCTTCCACAGAAAACTCTTCCTAAGCAAGGAGAAGTAAGGAATGGCCTGGAATTATGACTGTGATCAATAATTGGTCTGCATCACTCAGGCCCTTTCATGTCAAAAAAAGCAATGCATCCTGCATTATCATCCTCTACAAACTTGGTTTACCTGTGCTGAGAGAGGCTGGGTTGGGAAAGAGTTGGGGGAAGCATCTTCACTATTTAATACTCAGAGACCAAACATTTAAGATGTAAATGCTTAAAATCCAGAGTTCGTATCCTAGTTTGAGGGCAAGATGACCCAGATAAGCTGAGAGATTTTTTCAGCTCTGGTCAGAAGACAGAGTGACAGTCTTACACACTTACAGCAAGAGTGTGACAGGTTCTCTAATGCTTTTTCAAGGGCTTTCATTTTTATCCAAATAGTTTCTAACATTGCCAAGGAAAAGGAGAGGTGTTGCTATCATCCAAACTATAAGTGAACAGTATAGTCTTATGTGAATCCAATTGAAGGAGAATTTTGCTGGACGGTCCAAATAGCAAACTACTTTTTCCAGATGTCAGAAAGCCTGAAGTCTATGTGAAAAAAAAAAAAAGAAAAAGAAAAAGAAAAAGAATAAAGAAAAGAAAAGAAAAACGAAAAAGAAAAAAAAAAAGCAACATTCTGGACTTTTCATCTGGTATGTCTCTGGAAAGACATACGTGAAAGTTCCAGTAAAGAAAATCTATGATTCACATTCACATTGCTACGTGATCTGAGGGTACCCCAACAATCCTCTGATCTGGAATTTCAGAAATACACTATTGTGTGAGAGGTAAAACTGTCCTGGGAAAAAGAGGACTTGGACCCTGGGTTTTATTTACTGAAATAAAGATTGCAGAAATAGATAGGGATGGAGAAAATGGTTTTGAAATATGTTCCTAGTTATAACCCTGTTGCCAGCACTTAAATAAAAGGCAGGTTTAAAGAAGAAAATCCCTGCTTGGCATCCCAGGGGAGCAATTCTGTCTTAGGGATCTGTGCTGACACAGCTGATGCATACTCAAGACATCTGTGGGATGAAGTGCTCTGTGGCTAAAATTAGAAAGAAACGCTCTGCTAAGAAAGAGTCACACTGTGTGAAAGCAAAACCACATCAGACTCTGATGATGTGTATTCATGGAAAACCTAACTTTTTCTAAATTTAGAAAGCACTTGGTATAAATAACAAAACCGAAAGAATGAAGAAGACTTTCTGTTGGTCCATTTCCCATGGTTATGATAAGATAGCCACGATTAGGTAATACATAGTGAAAAGATTTATTTAGATTACTGTTTGGGAGGTTGGAAATCCAAGATCAGGTAATCCCATTGGGTGGACCCCAGGTGAGGGCCCCCTTGGTTGCATCACAACATGATGCACATTATTGTGGTGGGAGAGAGAGATCACATGGAGAGACAGGAAGCCAGAGAAACATTCAAGGGCTGGGGTCTTTATTTTACAACAGCCAACTATTGAAGGAATAAACTCTTTCCTACAGACCAGCATTAATCCCTTCTGAGGGCAGAACCATAATGACCTAATCACCTTGCAGTAGGTCCCATCACCTCCCGATATTGGGGACCAGGCTTCCAAAACACAAAACTTTGGGGGACACATTCAAACTATCTGAGCCACTAGCTACTTTTAATCATAAAATATTAGAATAAAAAAAGCCACAAGCAAACACCAGCTTTGTTTTCAAGCATACAAATGGCTCAGCTTACTTTCCTACCTACCTCAGTTGTGTTCCTTAACATTTCTCTCCTGAGTCCTTGTCTTCTGCCTGTATCCTATATTTCCTTCCCAAATCCAGTTTATCATACCAAAGGTGTGTGCTCTGTCAGAAAGCTAGCTTTGCTCTGTCCCTTCCAAGTAAGTACATGTTATTACCACCCATTATAATCTCTAAGTTCTCCAATAGGTTTGTTTATTAATTAGTAAGTTGGCTTCTAGGAAAACCACATGCTCCAATATCTCTGGAGTTTCAGGAAGTAGGGAAGCTTGGTTCTTAGTGTCATCTCCAACAATTCTTGCTTGTATATTCTTTCTCTCATCTACTTTTTTATCTCTAAGGTATGTTATGCCTTTTCTATACCACATGATTCTATACAGGACATTCTCTCCAGTAGATTTTTATTAAAAGTTGGGACTGACTACAGCTTGAAGGTATGTCCCCCTACCCCAAATTCATATGTTGGAACCTAAGACTGCATTGTGATCATATTAAAAAGTGGAGACTTTAGAAGGTGAGGGCTCTGCACTCATGAAAGAGATTAATAGTTTATAAAAGGACTCAGGGAGCTTAATCTCCTCCTTTTGCCTTCCACCATGAAAGGACACAGCATTTGTCCTTTCCCAAGGAAGCAGCCACAAGGTGCTATCTTGGAAGTAGAGAGCAAACCTTTACTAGACACTAAATCTTCAGGCACCTTGAGATTGAACTTCAGAACCACAAGAATAAATTTCTTTCTCTCTTTAAATAACAGCTTTATTAAACTAAAACTGGTATACTACACACTTTACAACTTAAAGTGTATGATTCAGTAGATTTTAACATATTGATAAAGTTGTAAAAATATGGTTGTACAAAATTTCTACTGTTTGTACATTGCTCAGTAAGACATTTTGTTGTAGCAGCAGGAACAGACAAAGACTGGAAAACAACTGACCTTCAAAACAGCATGAAAAACAATTTAAAATTAAGTACGCTGTGCCTAAAATTCCTTGTTCTCACTGCCAGAATGATTCCCACAGTATTTTTTGTCGCTTTTCTTCTCGCTCTCCCTCCCTTCTGCCTGTTTTCATCTTCTCCATTTCGTCCCACTCTTAGACTCTTGAATTCCTCCTTCTTGTTCTTACCAAGGAAATTTTAAAATGTTCTAATCTTAGTATGAAAAGCAAACCAGTGGTTTTGGCTGTAGAGCTAGACACAGACATTGAAATTCCTATAACTTCCTTGCTATCTGGGCTTGAGCAAGCCTTGTGCTTCTCTGTGCTTCAGTCTCTTATCTGGAAGTTGATCATAACAATAGTACCTATTTCAAAGGGTTATTGTGAAGATTATATGAGTTAAAATGTGGAATGTGCTACAAGAGTGTCAGGAACATAGTAAATTTTCAATAAGTCATAGCTATTATTATGTCATTTATTTCACTCCAGTATCTTGCTGAACACATTCTTACTGTGGTTTTTAAAATCAAATAGTGTAAATTAAAACAGTTTACCCTCTTAAGTAGAATTTCCCCAATAATCTTGGCATAAAATATTTTTATTCCTAGCTAAATAACCTCACACTTTTGGGAAGTCAGAGAAAAAGGTAGGCAATTCTGAGAGACCTTCCCTGAGCAACCATGTGGAGTAACTGATGACACAGTTCATTCATTTGCTACTCTACAAACACTGTGTGCTAAGTTAGCTTGTAGGGCTGCAGTATCAAATAATCACTAACTGTGTGACTTAGAGTAACATAAATTTGTTATTTAAAAGGTCAGGTTCACTATTTCCACCAGTGACATCATTATTCTTTTAAGATCATAATGTACAGTATATTAACCATTATTATTGTCTTATTATTTTGTTATGAGATTTTGGTTTTTTATAGATGAGTGTTTTTATATTTTATTAATATCTATTTGTATTAAATTAAAAACTATTAAATTATAGAAAATACTGAACAGTTCTTGGTAAGGTGCTGAATGAAACACTACATTATTTTTCCTCAGTATGCACAACTGGACCATTCTTAGAAACGTCTTTTACATATTAAAACCATGAAGGAAGGTGTGTGTGTGTGTGTGTGTCTATGTGTACACATATATTTGAGTTTAGGTTGTCAATATATTTGTGTATATTTGAGATAGTTTGTAAGCTCAGAATCACATGAGTAGGGTTTGTACCTGAATAAATGTCTGACCTTTGGGAAGTTGTGCAGGGTTATGAGACTGTTCTTCTTTGTGCAGGACTGCCCTGGGTATAGCAGGTCATCTAACAACTCTGGCCTCTACCACAAGCCACTAGTTCACTCTAGTTGCTGCAACAATCAAAAATACCCTATTCTAAAACTCACTCTAAAGGGGACTGCCCCCACTGAGAACCACTGATCTATTCCAAAGTACTTCTGGTTCTCTATCTCCTTTGTAACATACAAAGCACATTCTCAGTATTTGTTGAAGGAAGAAAATTGTTAGTAAAGACTCAGAAGAGTGATTATGGGCAACAGATAACTGTTACAGACAAAGAACATTTCCTGTCAGCTATATATAATGATTTTTTTATGCATGTTTCCAATACCTGATCCTTTCTTGAATTGGCAGAAATTTTGTTAGGAAATGAACTACCTAATGAGTTATAGCCACATACCTAACCCTAGAAAAAACCTTGTTTATCCTGGTCTTTCATCTCTTTCTTTTCAATCTAATTGGTAAAGTCCTATGTCATTCCTGTATTAAAACTACTTACCTGTCCTCAGCATTCCCTCCTCCAGTCAGTGTGAAAGTCATCCATCCCCATTTTAATGATCCTGCAACAACTCCTGGTTGCTTTTGTCACAACATTAAAACTCTAGTTAACTATAATCCCAGGTCTCTGGGAGGCTGCAGCAGGAAGATGCTACATTCAAGCCCAGCCTGGTCTCTTAGCAATGTGGCAAAAAAGTTTCTGAAAAAAAGGAAAGGAAAGGAAAGGAAGGGAAAGGAAGGGAAGGGAAAGGAAAGGAAAGGAAAGGAAAGGAAAGGAAAGGAAAGGAAAGGAAAGGAAAGGAAAGGAAAGGAAAGGAA